>ML780010.1:119790-137991 GCA_009831015.1 Picea engelmannii
AGTTAGTGTGTATAGAAAATATAAAAATCACGATAAGAAATATTACTAAAATTCATGACATACTGATTATTACAGAGAATACATTAAATATTGAATCCTCTTACCAAGGGACGATATTCATAACCCCCTTCGGCGTGCCCCTTTTCCCTACAATGTTTTTGGGATGTTGTTATTAAAAGTCTTCTATTTTGCAAGCCTCTGCAATCATAGCAAGGGAAATAACATTTTCCATCACCCCTTGCCTCTAATGTCTCTCTTAACCGAGCAAGCTTCCTGTCATTTTCGTTCATTGTGACAAATCCTTGTCCTAACAAGTAATTGTCTTACCTACACCATACCAAACATTAAGTCGTCAATTTTTTATGTTTTGGCTACTCCTTTCAATTATGATATGTTTATTTATAGTGACCTACATCTTTATAATAAGGTCAACATCTTTATAATAAGGTGATCATATGTGTAGAGGATCAACATCATGACAACATAGATATCATCTTTATAATAAGGTCATATGTGTACAAATGTTTTCTTTATATAATAACGACATATACACCTAACATAAGTTTAGGGTTAGTGTTTATGTATCTTATTAGTCCCTGCTAAAGAAGGGAATATAACAATAAATTACTATCATTTCACCGATTAGGGTTGAGTTTCAAGACCAATTCCATATCTTTATCAATGAAAAGAGAGAGAGATTATAGCTACAATTGAAGGGAAAAGGGTATGTGGATTCCATAAACCTAGAATATTATGGAATCTACATACCCTTTTCCATAGAATATACTAACTATATCCAAAAACCAAAGACATGAAATATGGTATAACTACACATATTATATAAATATATTATCAAGGAAAAAATAAGCTAAGTGCAATTTGGACATTTGAAAAAAAAAATACAAGTTAAATGAGTACATCAATAAAAAATAACATACTAACCTTGCAAGTTCAAAATCTGAGCTATGTAGATCGAGAATTGGATTTGTTCAACCGGTGGGTGACGGAAAAAATAAATAGCTCAAATAAAAGGCAAGAACAGTGTTGCAACTATAGCAACTGTGTCGCAAAGTCTCTTAAAGTCACGTGTATATAGATAAAATAATCAACTAGCCGTTAACACCGACCAACGAGATAGACAAAATTTTCGTCGCTATTGCCACGAAAGTTTGTCTCTATAGCGACGAAAATCCCAACTAGGTTAAATTAAGATTGTCGCCGATATTGCAACGAACTTTCGTGGCAGTAGCGACGAAAATCTCGCCCTGTTTAAAAAAAATATTAGACTAGTGGAAGCGTGAAATATTTTCGTGGAATAATCCGCCCATATGTAGTAGTGGCTCAACCGGCCACAGCCCCTTTCAGGTGGGGTTTGGATTCCAACCATTGGGTTCCATAGACGTTGCACTTCCCCTTGTGGTCTCCTCGCCCGACTCCTCTCCTACTCCAACTGAGGCGGACAAATCTACCCGGTTCATTGACAGGATTCAGCACATCCGCCAACAGGTTCAGGATATCCTACAGAAGTCCAATGACAAATACAAGGGGTGCCATGATCAACATCGAGTGCCACATAAGTTTCAGGTGGGAGACAAAGTTTGGTTGCACTTGCAGAAAGAACTCTTTACAGGACCCCAACGGAAGCTTCGCCCACTCCGTTATGGGTCGTACACCATCACCAAGGCTGTGGGGGATATTTCTTTTGAGCTCAACATTCCTCCTTTCCTTGGCATGCACACAGTGTTCAACGTGGACCTCCTTCGGCCTTATTTCCCACCATTATTGGACACCTCAGACGTAGCAGAACAACTGACACCAACAGAGCTCAACCCCGACTGCATAAAATAGGCATCTAGTGATCAGATTGTGGGCACACAGATCAAGGTCACTCAACAACAAAGGATCCATCTTTATCGAGTCGTCAAAGCTGAACAACTCCTGCACCAAGGCAAGTGGCTCACCCGGGGCCAAATTCAGCAGAAATTTCCTCATCTTATGGGGGAACTCAACGCAATGGAGACCATTGATTCCTAAGGTGGGAGGATTGATCCAAGTGTATATCGGTGGCCAGCCACTTGTTCCAGCTGGCTCAAAACAACTTTCTGGCAATTTTGGTAATTTACTATTTTTAGCAGTTTTTCGGGTCCTGAACTTCCGGAGCCGTTTTGAGGCCCTAAATGATGTTTTTTTGGGTATGTTGCGGTTGCAAAATTTCATGAATTTTTGGGCAAATGTTGTAGTCCTCAGATAGATCTTTTCAATTGGTTATCGTACGCCTAAAATGGAGATCGTATGCAAAAGTTACAACCCTGGGAAGTTGATGTACTAACTTACCCAAACGGGGCCCACATGACTTTTGGTGATTCATCTCCTAGGGTTAGGTTTTTGGATGTTTAGGGTTTTTGAAACCCCTGTTTATTGTAAAAAGGCCTTCAGAGCCTCATTGTAATCATTTTCTTGCGAATGAGCGCAATCGTCACATCTCTTCTCAGAGATAAGCTGCCACCATTCCAGCAAGCTTGTTTTCCACTGCATTTTATAGTTTCAGCTTATTTCTTTTTTGAATAGAAAACTAGTTTTACTGTATCTCTGTTATTCTATGTTAAGCATCTATTAATAATTTGTAGTCATTTCGTTCTACTCATAAAATTTGGATCATTTACTTAGCACTTATTGCATGTGGTGATGTTTTTTATTTTGCTAGTTTTAATCCCATTAAAATGAGGAAATGAATTGCATCACCTCATGAAATGAGTAACAAGTGAACATAGTAAGCTAATCTTTCCAACAACAATTCTAACATGAATCAAAAAAAAATTCTAGGCGTGATCCAAGTTCCATACACGGTGGAAGGGTGCTCCTAGGGGGTTTTCCCAAATCCAAATTGACTTAGATCCTCAAAAACTCTATCAGAGTTTCATATGAATCAAAACTCTAACTTGTCATGTCAATGGATTTTGGTAGCTATGAGGGGAGTTTGTCTACATTATTAGATGATGTCTCAAGTAAACTATTCAAGCTCACTAGAAATTGGTCATCAATGAATGACACTCTTGACAGATAGGATCTGTCACCTCATTCAATGAATGTCAAGTGAACTATTCAATCTCACGATAAATTGGTCATTAGTGAATGATGTGTTGGTTGTGGATCTTGACTATCTTCCTAATTCATATGCAGGTCAAAGAGACTATAGGATACACGATTCTTGCAAACCCCTCCCCCCCCTGAATTTTTTTTTGTAATTAAAATATTGTAATTTCGTAGTCAATCTAGACCGTTCATTATAATGTCACAGATCTGATTGTATAAGTTGTGTTAGGGTTTTTTCCCCTAGAAGGAAACCCTCTTTTATGAGGATTTGTATTGCAGTTGTATGTGTAGTAGAGTGAATATTGTATTATGAGAGAGGATATTGTGAGAGAAAGAAGAGGAATTTGCAACGGATGTGTTGTAGGTTGTATCCCTTCATTTTCTAGATAATAATCAAGGAAGGACCTACCAATTTCTCCAATGAACGTACCCCACATTGGGTGAACCACGTATATATGTGTCTCTATTATATTGTGTATCTTTTGTGTTTTATTTCGGTAGTTGTTTTATTTTATTGCTCTAGGATCATGTTTTTATAACATGATGTTCATGGGAGACGTGTCTTATCAACTCATGCAATGAGTGTCGATTGAACTATTCAATCTCACTAGAAATTGACCATAAGTGAATGACATTCATGGGATATATTTCTTATCAACCCATGCAATAAGTGTTGATTAAATTATTCAATCTCACTAGAAATTGACCATTAGTGAATGACACTCATAGGAGATGTGTCACATAACCCCACACATTGAGTGCCAAGTGAACTATCCAAGATCACAAGAAAGTGGTCATTAGTGAATAAAGATCATAAGTGATGGGTCACATAACCTTATATAATGAGTGCCAAGTACATTATTCAAGCTCACGAGCAATTGGTTATTAATGAATTAAACTCATAAGAGATGGATGACAAGTCCTAAGGATTACTTCAACAAATAGTTTCAAACAATGTTGGGTATTTGGATAATTCTATACTTATAAGTGTCTAATTCAAATCTCTTTAAATAAAACACATTAATTTAGACCAATGAATTCATCAAAAATACCCTCCATATTTATATACAAACATCCTTTAAATTTCACATGTAAAAAAGTGAATAACAACACTCTATGAAATAAATGACAAATAAATTATTCAAACTCCCATCACTAACTATATATATAATGAATTATTCAAACTCCCATCACTCTAAAAAATAAAAAATAAATATATATATAGAGAGAGTTATTCAAACTCCCAATAAAGTAGTCATTTAATTAAAGTCACTGTAAATAAGTCATAACAATGAACTTAAATATTAATTAAAAAAACTATTTACAATATATAAATCCATTTTAAATATTAAAAACTTTACTCTTCATTTTATATATATGAAAAACTTTTGGAATATTAGATCTGGTTAGTTGCCTGCATGATCTGTCGTTCTGCTAAATTAGAATCTATGTGGAGTTCAATTAACAGATCTGCTCCACCATTGAAATCCAATAAGATTGATAATCCCGATCAAGTAGCAACAAAATCCGGGGAATCAGAGGCTGGTTTACTCTTTGTCTAATTCTGTGTCACCATTTTTTTTTAATGTCTGACCAATTAACAGTTAGAAAATTTCAAACTTAATAACATCCAGGGTCTGTGTGCCACCAAAGAGGGAGCCCATCCCGTGCATAGTTGTTTCTATTGTAAATTGCTCTGGCTAGTCCAGTTGAGTATGGCAGTTTCTAATAAATAATTAGCATGATTTTTCCGTCAATCAGTTAACTAAATAAAAAGAAAAAACAATTAGAAATCAAGTAGAAATTTTTTGATGTTGCTGTAAACAAAAATCACCTATTTTGATAAAAATGGTGTTTTCTTACTAAAATACAATGAATGGTCATTTACTTCTTGCTTCTATTGGTTTCTCTCTTTCATTCTCTTCATATTTTGTATTGTGCAACATTTTATTATTGTGTGCCAGTATATTATGTCACTGCATTTTCAGCTTTGCATATAGAATTGCGGATCAATTGGTATCAAAGCCTGGATCCAAGCTAGTTTCTGCTCAGCAATGGAATTCAGAAGAGAGGCCATCCAACAATTTTTTTTTCAGAGCCAGGCGTCCTTTTTATGACTTCTAGTTCGCCCTCCTCGGGGCTTCCAGCACGTTCATCTTTCACCATTCTCCACACACCCTCTTCGGGGTACCAAGTGCCTTCTCAATGCACTGAGGAGTTCAATGATTCCCAGCATAACATCCAGTAACAGATCGACATCCGTGGTGAATGAAAATTATGCCGCCATGAAGAGAGTCATATACAGAAGATTGTACATCCACTACTACAGCTCCAATTCATGACTTAACGATGGCTATATCCAATTTAACGATGGCTCTCTGAGAGATACTCCATCTGCAACAACACAAAGCTTCAACACCCATGTAGCTCGATACACGCTTCCAATTACCGAAGTTTGCGGACCAAATGAATGGTGAGAATTTCAACTCTTGGCTTCATAGTCTTTCTACATACTTTCGTACATGTCCTGAGATGACATAAGACATGAAGTTTTAGATCGTCGGCCTACAACTCGAGGGAATTGCGCAGACATGGTGGGACACTCAACTGGAGAATTATTCTTGGATCATGGATAGAGGCAACCTGGTCAAGACACAAATACAGACACCACACATTATGACATGGGATGGATTATGTCAGGCTCTCATAGAGCACTTCTACCCATCGAACTATCACCAAAACCTCCTCGCGAGATGGTTGCAACTCTGACAACTTTCCAATCAATCCGTCCAAGGATACATCGACATATTTTTCAAATTGGGCATCCAACTACACATCAATGACCCAAAAGAGATAAATTAGTTATCAAATTCAATTATTGTTTATTAATGCATCTTCGTCTTGAAGTTGATTTGTTTGAGAGTTCTTCCTTGGACAAGGCCTTTCTTCGGGACTTATTTGTCGAGCGTAAAGTGGCTCCTCAAATTTGTTCACCCCAACTCGGATATGACCCTTCTACTACTGGCCCTTCTCAGGTTACCCCTACCTCCACCTCCACACCTCTAACAACACCTTGGTGTACATTCCACAAGACCAACTCTCATGCTTCTACCAACTATCAAGGACTTCAGAACCTTCACCCCAACAAAACTCTTTTTTTCAGAGTTCACTCAGTCTGATTCCCCTAACCATCCTGAAGTAATTTCTCTTGAAAATCTTATAGAAGTTGACCCATCTCTAATTTTGATGACTACTAGTGACCAAAACACCTCTTATGTGCCCTTGTTTACCCAGAATTGTCGAATTAAGCACGAATTGGATACTCTCATCCTAGACAATGGAAGCCAAAAGAAACTCATTTCCCAAGACTTGGTCCAACGTCAACAACTCCCAACTACTCCACACCCTGAACCATATCAACTCGTATGGGTACAAAAGGAAATTCCATGCCTCACTGTCTCTCGGTGTTGCGTGGTGATCTTCTCTATTGTCCCTTTCTGGGATATTGTGTTGTGTGATGTTTCTCCTTTAGATTGTGTTGACTTGTTACTTGGACTCCCCTACCAATAGGCCCAGAACATTGTTTATCATGCTAAAATCCATAAATACCACTTGCAACATGAGGGAGGAACCTATGTACTTATCTCCTTTAATCCTCACTACACACAGCGTCTAACCGGACCAGCGGCCATTAAGCAAGCAATTTTGAACAAATATGTTTCCTTGTGTTTGGTTCACCCCATTAAACCAGACCATTTGACCAACCCAACACCTTGGTACATGGCTCCCTCGCTCCCAGAAGTTGCCAATGCCTTCCCCCAACCCACGAGACTAGCCTCATGTTTCTCTATTGAGAACACCATTGATATCCTTCCATAAGCCTCTTTTCCCAATGCCCCTGCATACCGTCTTGCTCCCTAAGAGGTTGTTGTGATAGCACGCCAACCTGACCAACTTTTGACTTTAGGCCCTACTCCACCTTCATCTTGTCCTTGTGTATCTCCAACATTTCTCATGGTAAATCTGATTTCTATTCCAATAGTCTTCACCAATAGGTTATGTACCCCAACCCAAGTGCCAACATATTATAACACTTTGTCTGGAAGTTCCTCTTCAGCCAAAAATATTATTGAGAAAGCTTCAAGAAAAAAAAGTTCTTACAAATGCAGTATAGCAGGGAAAAATCATCGGCAAAGGCATCCCTTCTTAGTTGGAGCAGTTAATCAGAAAGGGGGTATTGGACACACGCATTGTTCTTCCATGGATATTGTATTTAAAGTAAGTGTTGAAGCAGATAATGCATCTATAGCTGATCAGTACCAAGTGGATAAGTATATGGTCAAGATGCCCCTCACTCTCGCTCTTTCAGGGTTTTCACATCAACAACAAGAACAACACTCAGCTCAGCGTTCTACCCACACTTTCACTCAGTGCCATATTCAGGTAGTCATTGCATTACCAGCTACACCAGAGCATACAAAATAAAGGCCTCATAAAATCCACACCACGTTGTTCTTTCACCCGGAAGATCATGTGTGCCTCTTGCAAGACACACACCGATTCAGAGGAAAACATCATCAGTTGTGCTCACTCATATATGATCCTGACATAGTTCAAGAAAGCATTGGAGAGAATGCAATGAAAATTTCCTCATTTGTTGGCGGAAGCAGGGACGCTTCCAGATCTAAGCAAGGAGGAATTGGGCTACCAAAGAGGGTGCACATCCCCCTTCGCATAGTTGTTTTTATTGTAAACTTACCTTGCCAGTCCAGCTGAGCAAGGCAGTTCCTAATAAATAATTAACATGATTTTTCTGTCAAGCAGTTAAATAAATAAAAAGCGAAAACAACACTTGTCAGTCATAAATAAAGTAGAAAGTCTCTCGATGTTGTTGTAAACAAAAATCACCCATTTTGATAAAAAGGGTGTCTTCTTGCTAAAATACAATGAATGGTCATTTATTTCTTACATCCATTGATTTCTTTCTTTCATTCTCTGCATATTTTGTATTTTGCAACATTTTATTCTTTTGTTCTAGTATATTATGTTATTACAATTTCAACTTTGCATATAGAATTATGGATCATTTTGAAGGTACTTTGACTAATTGCATATGAGTAGATAGGAAGAATCAATCTACTCAGACTCCCTATAGGACTAGCCTCTTCTCTATTTGGCACTGATATCTAAGCGAAATGGTAGATATTTAGTATAAGAGCCCACTATGTGACTAATTTTTTGTGTATTTGAATAATTGAAAGCTAATTTGAGCCTTGTAATGGAATTTTTTGGATATGCATCACCAATCAGTAGAAACAATGAAGAAGAGGTACACATATCTCCATGGAAAGAAACGATGAAGAAGAGGTACATATATCTCCATGAAAAGCAAAGGGGGTTGACTAAAGGCCATTGAGAATGAAGAAGAGAAAAGGCATTCATTTCAAAGGAAGCCACACTGTTACATTGATGTTCAACGCAAGGATGATGCATCGCATGAGGTCTCATTACAAATGTGGATGAGCAACCATATTATTAAAGGAGAGAGGGTGTGACCTATATTTTTGTGGGCTAGAGAAAACATAATTATTCTCCTATAACAATTGTTCGTCTTTGGTGCCACTTAAAAGCACACTTTGACCAATATGGAAGACATGGATGAAAAAACAAGCTCTTTATTGAAGGTAAGAGGAATAGAACAATTAGAAGGTTTGGCCTCGACAACGAAAATTAATTACAACCTTATGTTCTTGGGAGTACAAGTGAAGTTGGTCCATTAGGGTTCCACGAAGCAAGTTTATCTCACCTTGGAAGCAATTTCACAAGCGCAAGAAGAAGATGCAACGTACTTCACATCACACTATGTGAAAATGGTTTTGGATTTCTTATTAAGAAAGTCCTCGGTGAATGTGACAAGTGTTGCCTATCAGAAGGTTCTATTTGACAATGGCCTACATACCACTTGGTTGAATTTAGTGGTTCCCCACTAGATGTAATATTAAAGGAAACTACAAAAGGAGGTCGACGTCAATATATGGAATGCAATAGAATCACACCCTCTCCAGTTGGAATATCCACCTATGGAGATCATGGATTGCCTAGATGTGAAAAAGTGACAAAAATGTCTTACAACCACCTCAAACACCCAAGTCTAGGGACATCTCCTAATAATGATTCAAACGCAAAATCCATTGAAAGGGGAAAATCCTTCTTTAGATGTGTGAACACTCCACATTTTTGTAAAAGTTATTAGTTTATATAAAATAACCATGGGTTAATGATTAAGGGGAAAAAGGATGAGTTGCATGGACAAAAATTCAAGAAGAGAATTTGTCTTCGATTCTCTATCATCAAATGTTATTATTGTTGATAAGGAGATGAAAACAAAAGAAATCTTCTTACCATGAAGTTTGGCACCTTTGATGTATGTCACAATGCATGGGATTAAGCTTTTGGCATACCTAAATGCACATTTTTACCACTTTAAGCACAAAACATTAGATCATATAATTTTGCAACCATGGCTAGTGTTAATATGATTATGAACCAAATTCAAATTACACTCCACATCTAACTTGTTTAATACGTTAATATGGAACAAGGGTGCTTTCAAATATGACCCATGGTTCACTTCTAAAAAAAGGTTAATGAGGACTTGGCTAGCCTAAGTCTTCCTCAAGTATCACAATGCCATTTCAACATGGTAATGAGAAAGTAATTTTTGGATCACTGCAACCACAAAAAAATAACTTCTCTGCGAGGAGTGATGAGTGTGACTCCATCACTAACAAATTTAAGAGCACCACTAATCCAACTTAACTAAAATACTTACATGCAATTTAATCAGCTCATAACAATTATATTGCAAGTTTCCATAATATATATTATTCTCATGGATTGAACTTGGAGAAACATCCACGTACTTACTTGAACATTGTGTGTGACAAGTTGGACAATGTAGAGACTTATATACCAAGGATGGGTAAGAAGGAAAAGAAAATTATTAGTTTGCATGAACAGCCTAGTTGCTTTGACTATATGTTTACACATGGACACAACACTAGGGGATTCATCCACTTTAGCCTCCCATTTGTGAAAATTGGTTCCAAACTTCTATTTGTAAAAGGGTAAATTTGGTGTTGAGAAATGAAATTCTATTGGATAAGGTTTTGGAGATGGAGGGGAAAACCCTAATAGGAACATTATTCAATAAACTATGTTTAGAAAGGTGAGTATGGAAATGGGTTAAGAGGGTTTGGCGATCAATTATTGGATATACTATGAGATATCACTTTATGGTAAGAGGATGGCTTGTATTCACTTTCAAATCTAAGGACACAAGTTGATTTTAAATAATAGATGGTTTTTGTGGTGATCAATTCTATAGTTGAGAAAATGGCCTCTCGACTTTGACCCCTAAAGGGAATCGATATTGACACGGTCCATTAGGTTAAACCACTAGAACTACCCTTGGAGTTGTGTTCATTTGAATTTTTGAAGGAAATAGAAGAAACTATAGGAAATTTTATAGCATTGGATGATAACTTCATCAAGAATTCCTCAAGAATAGTGGCTTGGATATTGGTACATTTGGACTTGAGGGAAGGGCTCCTAAAGGCCATAGACATTGAGATAGGTAGATGGAAATAATACCAATTGAGTATAGACTATATGGGAGTTCATTTTCAATGTGCCCAATGTCGTGTCTATGGAAATATTTCTTATGATTGTTCTCTACAATTAACCAAAAGAGGATGGAGGAAAAAGATTTCTACATCTCATAATTCTATGGAGAAAAAAATGTTTTGGGTAAAAATTCTATGGAGGAAAGGGTTCTCCTAAAGTTGTAGGAGAGGTTTTAGTTGTTAGTCCCCTCATTAGGTCGAAAGGACGAGCCTCTAAAAAATAATTTGTTTATGAATCCTGACAAGTCCAAGTGTGGGGAGGATGAATGTTGAAGTCTTGCTTACAAGATTTATTAGTGGAGTCACTTCCTTTAGGGTGAGTTTAATTTGGATGTGATTATGGTGGATGTAGGCTTATTTCAAGGCCCTGTTGATTTAAGCAAGTCCAATATCTCACCATCTTCTCAAGTTATTGTATAACCCTCCAGTCCTTTAAACAATCATTAGGACAATTCCCACCTTTGGGGGTATCCTACAAAATCCTCAAAGAGATTAAAAACATATAAAAGGGGACATGCTCGCATTAAATTAGAGAAGGGTTTCAAAGAAAATGTATTTGTCCCTCCTAGTCTCACTAGAAATTCTCTAAGGATCTACAATCTCATTATCAAATCCCTACTCCTTCCACTTTGAAGAAAGATTTGTCTATCACTAGAAACAATCATTACCTTCTCAAATCCAAAAAAATGGTTTTTGTATTGGAAGAGGTAGAGGTAAAAAGGGGTATATGTTTTGATGTAGGGAAAGAGGGAAACAACACTATTTTTGGGAGACAATCTTAGCTATGTCATGCTTAAGATAAATAATTACAAGAGATTCAAATTTAGAAACAACAAACTATTGTAGGGGCCCTTAGAGAAAGCCAAACCCCTCAGAAGGGAAAACCATGATTGTGTTATCCTTCGATGTTAGAGGTTTGGACAATGCCTCTAAAAAAATGCCCTAGGTAGGTTAGTGGAAGTTCAAAACAATATATCATGATGATTTAGGAGACTATGTGATCTGGATTGGAGCATTATATTTTTTTCATCAATCTCGATCTAGATTGGATGATTTAGGAGACTATGTGATGTGGATTGGATGATTTAGGAGACTATGTGATTTGGATTGGAAAAAATTGGATGAATTAGCTTTCAGGGCCATTTTAGTGGTAGGTCCTAGTTTGGATAATTAGGATTTGTAACCTTTCGAGGCCATTTTGAGGCATCAAACGACATTTTTGGGGGTTAAAAATTTCATAGCACATCTCAGACCCTGTGAAGCTATTGTACACATCGACACCTTTATAAATTGGAGCTTGTATGAAAAATTTGTGCCTCCCGCAAGTTGACCTACCATATTGATCACCATGGTATGAGAGGATGCCACATCATCCCCCGTTCATACATATGGGGCTAGCCATGTATGTAATTTCAAGAATATTCTAGAAGTTCCAAAACCCTATCACAATTGAGAGTTGAGGAAGTAAAAAACCTAGCCCTAGATGGTTATCAAGCTATGTTAAATACTAGGCCACTAGGAGGAGAAGGGGTTCCAGTGTATGTTATTGTATTTTGTTCTATAGCAGAGCAGGACAATTGGGAGTGGGAAAATTAGAGAGCATAACAGAGGGGGTTAACTTAATTTTATATAGGATCCTAATAGGCCACAGGTCTCAAGTCACTCCATGGAGAGTGTCTTCTCCTTTTTACCTGTATTAATTCCATACCAAAGAAAAGAGCGCAGAGAAACCTCACCTTCTAGCTAAGTTTTCTCCCTTAATGGTTTCCCAGAGAAAAATTTTGTGTCATTTTGTGGATGGTGTGTGAATTGTATTCTATTGTTCTCTATTTTATGCATTTTATCTATTACATGCATAAGCGGAAAATCAATAACTAAATATTCTATAAATCTAACGGAATTTAACCTTCATAGGTAGATTTCGGTTTTATTTTTCATATATGTTGTGATGAATTGTTCCCATGGAAAATCCATGGCAGTTTACAGACCATATTGGTATCAGAGTAGGTTTTTCTTTTGGGTATTTGTGGGAAGTTGTAGGATCTAGGAACCAACTTAAAGAGAAGTTGCAGAAACCCTAGCCATGGTGAATAAGTATGTTCACAATAACCCTCGAGATACAGTAGAAGAGAGATTTGAGCAGTTGGAAGCGCAAGGTGTTGACATTAGTCACAATATGAACCTCCTTATGGAATCTCTAGAAAGTAAGTTCGGACTATTCAGAGATGATAGAGGCTCCAACATAGATATTGGATTGGAGGGGAAATCGGGAGATTAGGAAGACTTGGGAAAGGATTTGCAGAAATAATTCGAGAAAGAACAATCGAGTTCGAGTGTCGCTAAAACCCTTCACAGTCCCTATTCAAGATGGAATAGAAAGTAGACATAAATCCATACCAAGGTGATATCGATGCATTAAAATTGAATCATTGGTTGCAACAACTATAATTTTATTTTAGCGTTCACCATATAGATGAAGGGTAGAGTATTTCATTTACTAGATTGAAGTTAGAGGGCCATGCATTAGCCTAGTGGGAAAGGCACATGGAAACACTTAGATTATAGGGTGATCCACCAGTAACTAGGTCGGAATACTTCAAAACCATCATCAAGTCTCATTTCTACCTTATTGGGTATGTAGAGGAGGTCAATGGATTTGGTGGCACTACTTCATGAAGAGGCAGGGGTAGAGTGTACAGGAGTACACCATTGAGTTTAGAAATATGGCCATCATGATGAGTATCTCGCCCAAGAACCCAAATATACTCCTCAAGTATATAGGGGGTTTACACAATCACCTATGAAAGCAGGTGATTCTCTTCAATCCAAGGAAAGTGGATGAGGTGTGTGTACAAGAACAGTACCTAGAAAACATAGGCCCAAAAAAGGGGCATCCAAGTGGTTCAAAGCATAAATAGAAACAAAAATATTCCAAGGAGGGGAAGAAGGAGTGGAAAGGGGGGAAATATAAGAATACAACAACCATTATACATCAATGCAAAGATCCTAGCAACCATTGCAATCATTGAAACATTAATGGCCACACTGAGGAAAAGTGTTGGAAACTACATCCAGAGATAAACCTGAAGAACCATAAGAAGTATGGGAAGAAAAATAACTTTCTAGCCACAAATTCGAGAAATCAAGTCAAAAATAGATCAGATGTGGATGAAAATATTATCTGCACATCCATGTCGAAGGAGGTGAATCTAAGTAGCCTTCATCACCAGGAAGAGAAGGATATGACTGAGCTCTTCCACATCAAGATTTGGGTCAAGAGGACTAAGATAGATGTTTTGTTGGACTTTGGTTAACAAGGTAATATCATAGCAGTGGATCTGGTCAACAATTTTGCATTGGAGGTTCATGATCATCCTAGCACCTATCCATTGGGTTAGGTAAACCAGGATTTAGAGATAAAGGTAACGAAATAGCGTAAGATTAAATTTTCTATAAGTGTTTATTTTATTGATGAAGTGGAATTGGACGTAGTACCCCTTGATGTATGTGGAGTATTTTTTGGAAGCCCCTACATGTATATGAGGGATTCAATATTTACGCAAAGATACAACCAGTACCGATCGATTAAGGATGGGAATTCCTACATCATCAACACACATACATGCAAGTCAAAGATATCACAAGTAAGTTCCAACCAAGCCAAGAAGTTGATTATTTCTAGTAATAAATATGTTTTGTTTTTCTTAAGAAAAAATCAATCTGATGATGAGTCAAAGAGAGTGAAGGCATCCCTGGAGAGGTGTGCTAAATAATAGAAACATCAGTTGGATAAGTTTCTACAGGCATACAGAGGAGTGTTCCAAAATCCTAAATAGATACCACCTAAGAGGAATGTGGATCATGAAATCCAATTATTGCCAGACTCCCCCTTGTCGAATATTGGGATATAAAGACATTCCATTATAGAAGTGAATGAAGTGAAGAAACAGTTGTTGGATCAGGGTGTGATTCGACCAAGTACCTTACCTTGTGGGTCACCCATAATAATTGTGCCCAAGAAGGATGGGACTTGGAGAATGTGTATCAATTTTAGGGAGTTGAATGAAATTTCACTAAAGAATCAATACCCTCTACCAAGGATCGATGATTTGTTGGACCAGCTACAACATGCCAAGTAATTCACTAAGATGGATTTTGAAATCAGGATATCACCAGGTACGAATCAAAGAAGAAAATACCTGGAAGACTACCTTCAAGACAAGGCAAGGTTTGTATGAGTGGTTGGTTATGCCATTCGGTTTATGCAATGCACCAGCTACATTTATGAGACTAATGAGTGATGTTTTACACCCTTATCTAATTCATTTGTTATTTTTTATTTGGATGATATATTGGTTTATAGTGATACCTGGTAGGAGAATATCTCACATCTTATGCAAGTGTTAGAGACTCTAAAAAGAACCAATTGCTGGCCAATCTCAAGAAATGTGAGTTTGCTCAGCAATATTTGGTGTATTTGGGGTACATGATTGGTGGAGGGGAGCTCAATATAGATCCCATAAATATGGAGGCCATCATGAAATGTCCAATTCCTACAAATGTCACTGAAGTTAGGAGTTTTGTTGGGGAAACACAATACTTGTGGAAGTTCATAGCTTCATTTTTAGCGCTAGTTGCACCACTCCACGCCATAATAGTCAATGGTAAGATTTTTCGGTAGGGTAATAATCAACATAAGGCGTTTGATGAGATGAAAATAAAGATCAATCAAGCATCAGTGATTATGCTACCAAATTTGTAAAATCCTTTCGAAGCGGAGACAGATGCAAGTGGGTATGCCATGGGAGTAGTTTTGATGCAAGGAGGAAGGTCGGTATGCTATCATTATGAAGTATTTCAGGGGGTGGTTCTCAAATAACCTACCTATGACAAGGATATCTATGTATTGGTACAAGCTGGAAAAAAGTGGAAGCACTATTTAATGGGAAAGGAGACCATCATCCAGATAGATCACCAACCACTACAATATTTGCGGTCCCAAAGTAAGCTACAACAAACCAGGAATTACAAGTGGATGGATTTTTTACAACAATTTCATCTAGTTGTCAAGTATAAGAAGGGTAGCAAAAAAAAGTTGGAAAACATGCTATCACTGTCACACACATCCAAAATTATAACTTTGGGAACTCAAATGCACATGGAGTCTTTTACCCATGATGCATACAAAATGACATACACATAATATGAGGACTTCAAGGAGGTGTTTTAGCAGCTACGGGGCCAAATTCATATAGAATAAGGAGATGACAAGGATGACTGGCATTTCCAAAATGGTTTACTATAAAATCTCAACAAACTTTGTGTCCCTAAAGGTGAACGATTGCAGCTTATCATAAAGGTTCACACCTCCAAGTTTACATGACATTTTGGTGTTGGGAAGACAATTTCCAATTTACAGAGGTATGTGTACTAGCCCAGAATGCAATAATATGTAGCACAATATATTAGAGGATGTATACTTTGTTGTACCAGCAAGCCCAGTAACAGGAAGCAAAGTCTATACCATCCCTTACATGTACCCACTCGATCTTGGGAAAAAATTTCCATGGATTTTGTGGGAGGGTTACCAACAACCTGGAAAGGACATGACTATTGATTTGTGGTAGTTGATAGGTTCAACAAGATGTACATTCTCATGCCTTGTAAAATGATCATAAAGGGACATAAAGCAACAAACATGTTCTTTGAACAAGTCTGGGTGCACTTTGGGATACCAAGTAGCATCATCTCATATAGATACATCATATTTCTCAGAGCATTTTGGACTACATTGTGGGAGAAGATGGACACTAAGTTGAATATGTCTACAAAAATCCATCCATAGATAGATGGGCAGATGAAAGTAATGAACAGGACTTTGGTGCATCTTTTGAGGGGTTGCAATTAGAAGCATCCAAAGACCTAGGATGAAAATATGATCTATATACAACATTCTTATAACAGAGTAGTCCACACTTATATTGGTAAGTCTGCTTTTGAAACTTGCTTTGGATATTTGCCACCTTCACCCTTAGATGTTGTATATGGCCACAACAAGGAAGAGTGAGAGAGGACCTCATGGGAGATGCATTAAAAGAAGATTTTTTTTTTATTAGATCAGGCAGATCCATTTGCAAGTACAAGAGACACTGAAGAAGTCACAAGAAAACTACAAGGCTAGACATGACCAGCATAGGAAAAAGAGAACATTTAGAGCGCCAAGAGACAGAGTATGGTTACAACTGAATAAGGGAAGGCTACAAGGTCCCGGTAATAAGATCAAGGCTCTGCGCTATGGTCCTTTTGAGGTATCGAAAAAGGTGGGAGATAATGCCTACAGAATCATCCTACCCCCATACATGCACATTTACTCAATAGTGAATGTGGAGAATCTCAAAATCTATGAACCCTCCATGTTGGATTAGGAGGAGGAGTAGTTCCTAACTTCCATAGATGATTTAACACTAGATTCTCAAGCAAAGTTGGCAGAGTACACAGTTTTGTAGAAGTGGTCCATAGCAACAAGACATGGGAAACAAAACCTTTGGAAAATTGGGTTGAACAAACAACTTCCAGGAAAAGCAAAGTGGTACTACAAGGGGAAGGTAGAGGAAAAATGTCTTCACCTCATTCAGTAAATATTTTGGGGACCAAAAGCCTCCCTAAATGGGGAGGTATGATCCATATTGGATCATTATATTGTTTTTCATCTATCTTGATCCTTTCAGAGTGGAAAAACTTTGATGAACCAACTTGTAGGGCCATTTTAGTGGCAGGTCCCAGTTTGGAAAATTGGGGTCTAGAACCTTCTAGGGCCATTTTGATGCATCAAATAACATTTTTTGGTTTGAAAACTTTCCTAGTGTAAAGAAGACCTCATGATACTATTCTACACATCAAGACCTTTCCAACAGTGCGAAAATCGCATAAATCATACCTCGTATGAAAAATTTATGCCTCCTACAAGTTGACCTATTGTGTTGACCACCATGGTACAAGAGGATTCCACGTCAGCCCCTATTACTCATGCATATGGGGCTATCCACATATGTAATTTCAAGAATATTCTAGAAGGTCCAAAACCCTATCTCAATATAGGTTTGATAAAGTAAAAAACCTACCCCTAGATGACTATCGGACTATGTTAAATACCGAGCCACTAGGAGGAGAAGGGGTTCCATTCTATGTTATTGTATTGTGTTCTATTGAAGAGCAGGACAACTGGGAGTGGGAAAATTAGAGATCATAATAGAGGGGGTTAATGTTCTATAGTATCTTAATAGGCCATAGGTCTCAGGTCACTCTATAGAGAGTGCCTTATCCTTTGTACTTGTATTACTTCCATACCATAGAAAAGAGAGCAGAGAAACCTCACCTTCTAGTTGGGTTCTCTCCCCTAAGGCTTTCCCAGAGAAAATATTTG
>ML780010.1:138073-158403 GCA_009831015.1 Picea engelmannii
AACAAATACTAAATATTTTGTAAATATAAAGGAATTTAACCTTCATATGTAGATTTCAATTTTATTTATCATATATGTTGTGATGAATTGCTCCAGTGGAATATCCACGATAGTTTATAGATCGCTATGGGGGTTAGAAATAAAATAGTAGGATACCTTCTCACAATATTCAAATATTGGGATTTCCTATATATGGATGCAAAAGGGAGATTAGGGGGATCGATTTTGGAGGGAAAACAAGTCCTTTATACTATTAAATTCCTTTTTTGATATTAGGAATAATTTCATACATGTTCTCCATAGAGTTAGGTAAGGCTTATGTAGTGTTTAATATATATGGACCCTATGAGGATATAGTTCATTATCAGGAGATCCAAGTATCAAAATATTTTTTGAAGCATGAAAGGATAATCCGACAAGGTGATTTGAAATTTACTATCAAGAAATTAGAGATTTCGGGACCAACTACAAGTGTTGACTCACTAGTAGATTTATTCATCCATAATATTGACATGGTAGGTTTGATTGATTTGGAATTGATAAAAATAGTTCCAACATGAAGAAATAATAGTATTGGGGGTGATTCAATGTCCAAAATATTGGTCATATTCCAAAAAACAATAACGGAAAATGAAGAAGGAATCATATCTTCAACAGAATCGAGAGGTAAATCAAATCATCTCCCAATTCTACTACAAATTGATAAAAAGGATAGGAAACCTCCAAGATGTTTCAAATTTAATCCTACTTGGTTTGGAGGAGAGTTTCATGAATCAATTAAGGTTGTATAGAAAATCTATGATGGGTCTTAAAGGGATTGAACATGTTATCAATTTGTAGCCAATTTGAGGAAAGCAAAAGCAATGGTCCCCAATTGGGCCTATAATGAGTTCAAAAATCTAGATCATGATCTCATCATAGTGTAAAGGAAGATTGTAGAGTCTTGTGATGAATATGTGGAGGGAATTTTTAATAAAGAGTCTAAATCTAGGTTTATGACAATGGAGAAAAGAAAAAGAGACCCACTCATAGTGAAGGAATCATAGTGATATGAAAATACCACACGAGTTCTACTACCAACTTGATTCCTAAATATCAACAAACTATGATACTAATTCAGCCTGAAAAACCTTAGATTCCAATTAATTCATATGCATGTACTAAACTTTTGAACATATTTGGGAATATAAATGAAGATCGCTTGACTATTTACAAAATATCATGTGAATATGCTACTTGTCCATAATATTCATTAATACTGATGAATAACTTGAAATGTAAATGAGATGTTGTTGGACACACCTACCACACTTAGAGGGATGGTGAATGAATGTGCGGATATTTTTCCAAAAACTTCCCTCTTACACAAAGCTCATTAGTTAGCATTCAACATTTACTCATTACCCATTGTTGTCATTTCTAACCAGTTATATGTGAACATATATCAGCAATATATCACCAACAAGTCATCGCCACAAGGAACACAAGATGTATGTACAATTTTATTTTTATTATGGACTACAATCCTTGGGGTTTTTCAGCAACAACTAAATAGAGTACAACTCTACAAGAGCACCAACTCTATAATGCAAGACTCATCTTACATCCTCAGCACCAACTGAGATGAGGCAGCAATCCTAAACAGATATCAATCTGTAATAGGTACGCTACCTGTCAGTAGTGCAACATGTGTATGTACATGCCCTACCAGTAGTACAACCCGCATGTTTACATGCCCAAGCAGTACTACAACCTGTGTATACCTTTTGAGATATTAGGGTTTATCCTTTTCATCACATGCTTAGATCCTCTGCAACCTGCAATCATATTCTCTTATGTCTCTCACTATCCAAACTGACCACCAACCAATCACAACGCATCCAAGCTATCCAATATCTTACTCATGTTACACAATCAACCAATATGAGTGCTAACTCAATCATGCATAAGCAACTAGGATACC
Source organism: Picea engelmannii (assembly GCA_009831015.1). Taxonomy (NCBI): domain Eukaryota; kingdom Viridiplantae; phylum Streptophyta; class Pinopsida; order Pinales; family Pinaceae; genus Picea; species Picea engelmannii. The sequence continues at coordinate 140,037 of ML780010.1, forward strand.
ATAGCAATCACATCACTACTGAATCACAAGAGTCTTGCTCATTCCATCAACCAACATAGACCACATCACAACATCCATACCAAGAATTCCCTAAGCATTCACAACACCTCAAACAATAGTATCCATCAAGACAATAATGTAACCATACCAATGTCTCAATGACAGATCTGAACCCATAGAATGCAAATCTGGAACCTGCTTCAGTCTTCAACAACTTGTCATCAACTCAACCATAAATATCCATGATTTTATCCACTGTACGCTCCCTATACATAGAAAACCCTTTACTATATGCACCCTATACACAGACAGCTTGTGTATACGCACCCTATACACAGACAACCCGCGTACGCACCAGAAAATAGGGTTTTTCTGTAATTCCAAGAATTTATCCATCATGATCTCAGACTTGTCGAAACTTCAATGCATCCATGAGATCCTCCTGATATCCTCTCTCTCATAATAGATCTTCAACACATGCTCAAGAGATCCACACCAAAGATACTCTCACAAGAATCTCTCACAAAAATCTCTCCATCAATACTCCAAAAGATATTCTCACAAGAAGCTCTCCATTGATCCACAAAAAGGATATTTTGCAAGAGAACATTTCTATCTTATTTATACTTTCATCCTCTAGGTCACTTAACCTATTTCTAGGTCACTTAACCCATTTCTAGGTCACTTAACCTAATTTCTTTATTTTAGGGTTAACCACTTTCCATAAATAGAAAGTTCTCCAATACTTTATCATATAAATACTCCTTCTTGATTTTGTCACCTTACTTTATCATTTCTTTATTTTGTCACTTATCTTTGTTATTTAAATAATCCACCTTGACTTTGTCACTTTACTTTATCATTTAAATAATTATTTCTTCTTTTCAATCACTTTGAAGTCTTTGACCTTTTGGGGCTTCAAGCCAACATGTGTGGGTCCTGCAACTTTGTAAGGCCATAACTCTCAAACCGTGAGGAGTTATGTGACATTCCACATACCACTAGAAATGGAATGACAAGTATTGTCCATCTAGGATAGTTTCACCAACAACTTCATTGATATTCATATCATTATTCCACATACAAGCATGGGTCCTCCAATCCATTCTTCTAGGATAACTCAATCCGCAAAGCATCTTCCCATGAGGGCTTTCACCATAAGGGGACCACTTTGGAGTTCATCCATTTGTGCACCTTATAAATCATGATAAGACAATAATGAGTCATCTATACATTTTTTTAACAATGCATCATATACCAATGAAACCACATCGATCCATCTTCATCATGTATCAATGACAATTCATTGATCCATCTTCATCATATCAATGATAACTCATTGATCCATCATCATCTATGCATTATCATAAAGGAAAATACATATTACATTAGACATCAATCAATCAATCAATCACTTGACATCAATCAATCAAACCATTGGCATCAATGACAACATGATCCAACAATCTCCCCCTTTGGCATTGATGGCAATACCAACATTGATGTCAACACCAACTACCAATTATTGATGTCAACATGTAGATAAGGCATGCTCTACATCAATAGTCAATGTGACTATCTCTCCCCATAAATATTATTGAGTTCAACATGTAGATAAGGCATGCTCTACATCAATAGTCAATGTGACTATCTCTCCCAATCAATAATCATCAATCACATCAATGTGACTATTCCTCCCCCTTTGACATCAATGGAAAAGGGCCATTTTCCTCTTGGGGTTGCTCCCCTTGCTTGAACTTTCCTTGGGGTTGCTCCCCTGTCTGAGTGCCTTTGATCTTCCTCTGAATAATCTCTCCTCTTTTTGAACAAGGGATATCACTCTCATGTAATGCTAAAATACATCACTCATACTCCCCCTATGACCATCGCTCCTCCTGGAATTATGCCTCTGTGCTCTTTCTTCAAGTATAGGGCTCTTTTATAGGTATGCATCTCATAAATATCTCCTCCTATAATCATGGGAAGAAGAATGAATCCCCCTATGGGTATGTCTCCCCTATCTTCTCTGCAAGATGAATAATGTGCTACCATATAATGATCCTCGGACCTGCTCATGCATCAAACTCATGCTATACCAAGCATCATGAAGCAAAAGATATATCATCAATTAAATAAAGAATCATGAGAAAAATATCAACCAAGTACATCCTATACAAAAAAGTGTGCTCATCATGCACAACACCTATGTACATGAACCATGTACATGAACATCATGCAATGTGCCAAAAGATATCATCCATGGAATGTATCAATCATATGCCTCTCTCAGCATGCCAACATGTGAATCTACCAATATGCCAACCATGTGCATTCAACCATGTGCATCTGCCAATATGTCAACCATGTGCATCTACCAACATGCCAAGCAATGTATCATATCACTCATGATATGTCTCCATCATGAACCAAGTACCATAACCATGTATCAAAAAAATACCAATTGTTGTGCTAATCAAGTAATACCAATGGTGTACTATCATATAGCATATTCCATGTATTACCACTCATACAAAGCGAGTACATCAATCATGCACCAATACCAAAACATGATGAAACCTCACACATGTATGCCAAATCCTCCATAAAATATGTGCCAATCAACCTGCTAGTAGGTTCCTCTACCATTGTACTAGAAATGTACCAATCATGAATAAATTATAGATCATCAATGATGTACAACATGATCACCTCATCAACTCACCAACCACATTTCCCAATGTGTAGCCCATCCATATTCCAAATGCATGCATCAAGTTTTCCAACAAGTAAGATTCCAATACATCATCAAGATATATCACATAACCAAGGTGCCATAACTTCATTGTCATAACCAACATTGTTCTTCAACTAAAAATGCATCAATCCATACTCATGGGTTAGTTCCATGCACCCAAGATTTATTTTACATCATCACCTTACATAATCCAATATAGACTCATGAAAACCTGCAGCAAACAGTGTCAGAACCTGCAATAAACCATGCCAGACCCTACATCACAGAGTTATACCATCACATCAAACTCCAATCCCTATGCATGTCCCTTTTCCTTGGGCTTCACCACATATACACGGCCTGCTGCACAGACAACTCGCATATGTACGTGACATATACAAGGTCAACCTGCATATGTATGTGACTGATACCACTGTCACCAGCGTATGCCTTAGTAGATGACACATTTGAACTTCCCTTCAGTATTTCATTATGTTCTGGTTGTTCTGTCTTCTTCACCCACTTCTGTAGATGTCCCTCCTCCTCAAAACTCGAGCTCTGAGCATCCATATTTTCAAAGATGTCTCCTTTCCTTACTTCATTCCTTCTTCCAGCCATGTTATTTGAAGTCCTCATCATGGACTTTCTTCTTGTGTTCCATCACTCCTGGGATTTGTGGCCAAATCCACTACAACTATAGCATCTCATGGTGTTACAGTGAACAGCAATGTGTCCTACTTGATCACATCTCCAACACCTTATGGTGTTATGAAATCTTCCATTATATCTTATTTCATAAGATCTACATTCAAAAGATTTGTGACCATATCCATTACATGAATAACAATGCCCATGAAAAATACTTTCATAAATTTGCTTTCGTGTCCCAAAGATAGCTTCTTGATGTCTTCCTTGCTTTTTTCTTTTGAAATTTTCCTTGCCTTGTGTATATGGTTGTTTTGCAACATTGTCTTCCTTCTTTGATGGACTTACCTCGTGCTTCTTTGAGGTGCTTTCTTCATCATGTGTATCTTCTCCTTTGTATCCAAGTCCTGATTTATCACATGGTTATCTTTGACTTTCCAAGATCTCATCCAAGATTCTTGAACTATTCAAGAATTTGTTTGACTTCTCTATCTTCTTTCTAAGGTCAACAACTTCATCTTCTAACTTCTCGCATGACTCTTCCCTTTCATTAATTTGATTCTTCAATAGTTCTTCTACCCTTTTGGCTTCTTCAATTTGGGTCTTGAGATGGACAATAGTTTCAAAACTTTTTCTTATCTCATCATCTACCTTCATATCTTCTTTTTCATTCTTTAGTCTTGTGATCTCTTCTTCCTTTTCTTCTAATTGAGTCTTATTTATCTCTTCTTGTTCTTTGAGCATTCCCTTTAACTTCAAGATGTGTCTTTGACTTCTCCTAAGAAACTTCTTAGTGTTATCCGAAAAATAGTTATAGTGTGTATAAAAATGATCACTTATATATCTATATAATCCTTCTTCAACTTCTTTTTGAAGTTCTAATAGATCTTCTTCTATTATTTCCATGGTATAACTACCATCAAACTTTACACAAATTGTTTTTGGATCATCTTCTTCACTTGAGAAAAATTCAACATCATCACATTTTGAATCATTGCAATCAAGAGTCTTTGGATATTCTTTACCTTTATTTGAAGTATCTTCAAGATCTTCCTTTTTGCCAACATTATCACATGATTCTTTGCCTTTATTTGAAATGTCTTCAAGATCTTCATTTGTGCTAACATCATCACTTGATTCTTTGTCTTCATTTGAAATGTCTTCAATATCACATCTAGAAATAATGCATTCAAGAGTTTTTGGAGATTCTTTACCTTTAATGATCTTGATGGACTGGTCTTCAATATCTTCCTTCTCCTTCTTGCTTTGATATGTCTCCTCTATATTTATCCATAAATCCTTGGTCGAAGTGCATTGTCTCATTTTCTCTTTGATAGGGCTTGAGAGTCAACTAAGAATGGTCTTGAGAGCCAATGCATCATTCTTATTTCCTTCTCTTTGAGATGAAAACTTTGACTTGTTCTTCAACGAAACTGATCCACCAATGGCTGCCTTCCAAATAGCCGCTCCCATTGTCTTCAAATGTACTCTCATCTCTATTCTCTAAATAGAATAGTTTTCCTCATCAAGGATTGGAACTTCATTATCCATTTGTGTGTCTATAGATCTCCTTCAATCTTGTTAAGGCTTGTAGTGAAGGCCTACTCTGATACCAATTGTTGGACACACCAACCACACTTAGAGGGGGGGTGAATGAGTGTGGGGATATTTTTCCCAAAACTTCCCTCTTACACAAAGCTCATTAGTTAGCATTCAACATTTACTCATTACCCATTGTTGTCATTTCTGACCAGTTAGATGTGAACATATATCAGCAACATAAATCAACAATATATCATCAACAAGTCATCACCACAAGGAACACAAGATGTATGTACAATTTTCTTTTTATTATGGACTACAATCCTTGGGGTTTTTTAGCAACAACTGAATAGAGTACAACACTACAAGAGCACCAACTCTATAATGCAAGACTCGTCTTACTTCCTCAACACCAACTGAGATGAGGCAACAATCCTCAACAGATATCAATTTGCAATAGGTATGTGACCTGTCAGTAGTGCAACACGTGTATGTATGCGCCCTACCAGTAGTACAGCCCACATGTATACACACCCAAGCAGCACTACAGCCTACGTATACCTTCTGAGCTATTAGGGTTTATCCTTTTCATCACATGTTCATATCCTCTGCAACCTACAATCATATTCTCTTATGTCTCTCACTATCCAAACTGACCACCAGCCAGTCACAATGCATCCAAGCTATCCAATATCTTACTCATGCTCCACAACCAACCAAAATGAGTGCTAACTCAATCATGCATAAGCAACTAGAATACCATAGAAATCATATCACTACTGAATTACAAGACTATTGCTAATTCCATCAACCAACATAGACCACATCACAACATCCATACCAAGAATTCCCTAAGCATTCACAACACATCAAACAATAGTATCCATCAAGACAATAATGTAACCATACTAGTGTCTCAGTGACAAATCTAAGCCCATAGAATGCAAATTTGGAACCAGCTTCAGTCTTCAACAGCTTGTCATCAGCTCAACCACAAATCTCCATGATTTTATATACTATACGCTCCCTATACACAGATAGACTGCATACTATATTCACCTTGTACATAGACAGCTTGTGTATACGCACCCTATACATAGACAGCCCGCGTAAGCACCGGAAAATAAGGTTTTTCTGTAATTCCGAGAATTTCGCTGTCATGATCTCAGACTTGCCAAAACTTCAATGCAACCATGAGATCCTCACAATATCCTCTCTCTCAGAATATATCTTCAACACATTCTTAAGAGATCCACACCAAAGATGCTCTCACAAGAAGCTCTGACAAGAAGCTCTCCATCAATGCTCCAAAAGATATTCTCACAAGAAGCTCTCCATTGATCCACAAAAAGGATGTTTTGCATGAGACCATTGCTATCTTATTTATACTTTCAGCCTCTAGGTCACTTAACCTATTTCTAGTTCACTTAACCCATTTCTAGGTCACTTAACCTAATTTCCTTATTTTAGGGTTAACCACTTTCCATAAATAGAAAGTTCTCCAATACTTTATCATTTAAACATTCCTTCTTCATTTTTTCACCTTACTTTATCATTTCTTGATTTTTTCACTTCTCTTTATTATTTAAATAATCCACCTTGACTTTGTCACTTTACTTTATCATTTAAATAATGATTTCTTCTTTTCAAGCACTTTGACTTCTTTGACCTTTTGGGGCTTCAAGCCAAAATGTGAGTGTCCTCCTGTTATCGGACTAATCGGTAGGTGTGGACACTAACTAATCTCCCTAGATCCACATAGATCTAGAACAAAACAGGACAGGACATGACTCTTTCCCTAAGTTTTGACCATTGAATTAGCTAGTAGGAAGGAATAAGTAACATACCTTAATATCACTTCCTAGGGTATTTGTTGCTCCCTCTTCGCTCCAGTGCTCTCGTGAGGTCAAGACCAAGACAACACAAACCAACCAAAGTGAAGATAACAAAATATATTCAACAGTCAACTTATGTGTATGATCAAGGAATTACACAATAAAGTGAGAATAGCTTTATGGGAAAGGGACATGCCACTGTATCATATTGATTGAAAGTAAATATTACAACCTGATAGCCTTGATGTCGCAAGCTTCCTTTTGATGGCTCTTGGCTCTAACACACACACTTGCTCAATCCTTGGATGAAGAAGATCAAATCCTCTTGATAGACTTGTTAGAGTCTCCAAGCTGTTGTTCAAGCTAAGTCCTTCACACAATTCTTTCACCAATTCTCCAATGAATCTTGCTTAACCTTTTCCATGAGAATTCCCTCAGTATATAGGAGAGAATGAGTTAGTTACTTGGATAAGAATGATCCCACAATATCAGGGAATCCAGTACAAGGATAACCATTCGAATGTCAACCCATTCTTCTAGAAGATTCCCTTCTAGAAACATCGAGAATTCATCTTTTTGCATGCTTTAGGAAGAGTTCGTACCCTATATATTCAACACAGTGTGAGAAGTTCGCACCCTGGCTTAAAGCATCTTGTGAGAATCAGGCATTCTCGCACCCAAATATCTTAACAGCCTACAAACCTTCTCCAAAAATGAGTTTTCTGGGAAGAGATGAAAGTAACTTTTCTCAGGAGAAAGTTCTTATGAAGAGCTTGAGTACACCATCATCAATACATCATCATGATGACCAAAATCATGGGTAACATAATGCCCCCCAAAGTATGAGGCTGGAACCAGTGACAGTCGAAAGACTTTGTAAGTTGCATGTGTGTGTCAGAAACCAGGAGCACACCTAATCGGAAACCTGCGAACAACCAAGCATCTACAGAATATCATATATATTAATTCTAAGGTAGGCATTCCCATACTTAGATCACAGACTGATGACATTGTAGACATGGTTCATGGCCACCAATCATACACTGTGGATCCATGCCGTCAAAATATAGCATAGCCACTAGGAATACACTGAGGATCTATGCGAGAAATTTCAAATTAAGACGACATAGCCACGAGACATACACAGTGGATCTATGTGTCACAAATTATATAGACTCCATTGCAACCTGGACAAAAAGATGATATCCAGGGTCTTGAATCTCGTCGCCCAAAAGTATGAATCTAACCATGTGATTACATGTGTCGAAGTCGAACATGGCAGAAACCACTTGATTACCGGTCATTGATGAAACCGTTAACAAGTGCGAGGGAAATCACCATTGATGTCAATGACTCCCAAGGTACTCTAGTACAATCCATCGAGTGTGAATGAATGAGTTGAAGTCGAACATTCAATGGAATCTTTCGATCAGGGGTCAATGATGTAAACCCACTGTCGAAAGCGAGGAAACCTACCATTGAGGCATGCAAGCTCCAAGGTACCAAAGAATTTCTAAGTCTTGATCCAGATAATGAGCTGAAGTCGATGGAACAAAACTCGTCACAGGAGGGCCTTGATGTATCCCCCATCAATGACACGAAATGAGTAACAGATTTTGAAGGTGAAACAGAGTATGATGTAAATTGGACTGGACACAGGGAAGGCCGACACAGAGAGAATGGATAACTGTAGATGGCCGACTCAATATAGGTTTCAGGTGGACTTCTCTTGAACATATGAATGACACGACCAATGATTTGGCAGCATTGACTCAAAGATGACACAGGAAATGACCTTGTAGCAAATCGAACGAGAGACAAATGGATTTCCCAAACCGGCTTCAACTGATGAATAGGGGGTGTCATGTTCAAGAGCGACACTTACTGCCAATCAATATGATGATGAAAACATATCCCTTTCCCAAATTTTCCCCCACCATTTCTGGCAAGTACCTCTTTATTTTTACGCAAGCTTGAGGAGGATAACATATGCTTGTTGATATAAGCTTATCCTTCTGATAAGTCCTTCGGAGTATGTTTAACAAACCCTAAGAAGGAGTGGTTCGGTCCCATTATGGGTCTGTTGATGTTTGTTTAACGAGTCCAAAGATAGAAAACTCGAACGTTTTTCATGATTATAGAGTCTGGAAAAACACTTAAAAGAGAACTCTCTCAGGTCCTTTTTCATAAAATAGTCTAGATGAGACCAAAAAGAGATAAATTATCGCTCACCAGACGCTTATTTCATATACTTTATCAAGCGTGAAAATAGCAAGGTCGCTCGGCTATCTTTTCATGTTAAGAGAATCTGAAAAGAGCTTAAAGAGGACTCCAGGGGGGTTCCTTTTTCGTATAACCTTGTTGAGCCTGAAAAAGTGATAAAAGTATGCTTGATCACGTTCTCATGTGTTTTCGAGCGCAAGAACGGACAAAGACCACGCTCGAGGTTTTATACAAAAACCATAAAAAACAATCAAAACACACGATGACAAAGAAAAATATGTCTGCATCCCTGTACAGGAACCTCAAAGTCATTATGCCTGCAAAAGTTACACTCAAAAGGACATTAGGTATTAGGGTTTAATAGATAAATAATCATAAAAAACCAAATGACATAGCAAAAGTAAATAAAAAGGAGTAAAAACTCGTTTTACCATATCATTTTTACTTTTCCACTATTTGAGCTCAAAAACCCCTCTTTTACCCTTGAAGTTCGACGTCAGATTGTGGGAGTTATGAGCGTCCATTCAGCGAGCCGTCAGCGATAGTGAGGTAGGCTCTTTGTCCTCTACTCTTTCATGGTTAAATTTTACATTTTCATTGGGTAAAAATTCATTTTTAAATTGATTTAGTGAGCCCTACTTGCGCGCTGCCATTCTTGCAGGTGGGCTACACGGGACCTGCGAGAATGGGGCATTCTCGCAGGTGAGCCCATAGCAGCCTGTGAGGTTCTCGCACTGTGCACAAAGGGCACCTGCGAGAACCGCAAAGCTCAAAAAAATTTTAAAATTTGACCCAATGAAAGAGAACCAAATCATGAAAAAAGTTTCTAATCTTCTTTTTGTGCTTCTTATGCAGATAGTTGGCCATCAAAATGGTTCTTGAATGGCGTGAAAGGGAGCAAGAAGAAGACAATGCAATTGCCAAAAATCATCCACCTACTATTGTTTCTTTGAGAAACTGTGGCCTCCTGAAGTACTTTCGTATCCCGGGCATGAGGGCCCAAGTCAGGTTATTAGAGTACCTGGTGTGTATGTGGGATCCCGATCAGCAGGTATTTCATGTGGGGGTCCACACAGTGTCCTTGGATATTGAGGACATTTACTTTTTGACTGGATTGTCACGGCGGGGGTACTATGTGAGCCTGACTGGTAGCAGAGGTGGTGGGCTACCCATGAGTGAGTACTGTCATTTACACTATGTTCCCGAGGTAGAGAGAAAGAAAGGAAAAGTAGCTATTTGGGGGGTACGAGATTTGACCCTCCGTACTATTCTATTCACCATAGCTTGGATGGCTGGGAGTTCTGCTCCTCACATGGCGTTATAGAGTTACTTCCAGTATGCTATTGAGTGTACTGAACCTCGAGTTTTCAACTGGGCAGATGCAATGCTTCGTAGCGTAAAAAGACAGTTAACCAAATGCAGACGAGGCAACCTGAAGCAATTCGGGTACGGATCTTTGCTAGTGTCCTTCTTCCTTGAGAGGGTTCCTTTACTGAGGTTGTAGTTTGAATGGAATTTACCGGCTCCCAGGGATCCAAGGATGCTGAGATGGTGTCAGCTTATGGCCTGGCACGTAGCTGGACCGATCATCAAGTATGATGATACTTTCTTTGACTGGCTTCAACCACAGATGTTGATGATTGATGACTATGCTTATGCCGAGTTGGATTTCCGAGGAGATCCGGATTTAGTATTGCCAGAGGATGCTCAGTGGGGGGAACTTGGTAAGAAGTACACACATTTTTTCTTTTTAAATGTTTTTGTGAATTTTTATCATATTCAAATGTTTTTTTTTTATAAGTTCGTCCAAAGACTAAATACAAAATCCGTTTTTGATGACACAGATTTTGGACCTTACAGACCTCCTGGTGCTTCTCCGATTCAATGGCGAGGAGAGGTGGTGCCAATGCCACAATATGCTGAGGATTATCAAGTAGTGGAACAAAACCTGGAGGGATTGACCGCAGATATTCCAGACATGTCTCTGGAAGAGGTTCCACGACGCGATCAGCATCATACTGTAGGAATGTTAGGGTCCATGAGTCGATTGCTCCGTAGGTTTTCTCGGGCAGTCATGTGTTACCGTGAACGTCATCCATGACGTCACTTTGTAGAAGCTATGAGCTTCAGATTTTGACATTTTGGTCTTCGGACAAACTTTTTTGTAAAAAACTCTTTTGATCGTTATATATACAGACGGCTTCTACCGGTTTATCATGTGTTGTGTGAAAATTGATGTGATTGATTTATAAATGATTCAAATGTCTATCTAATACATAGTTAGCCAATGCATCTGTTAATGTATTTAGACATCTAGGAATATGTTGATATTCAATGTAATCAAAATAACGCTCCAAGAGGTGAATTCACAAATACACTCATAACAAAGTAAGACTTCGAATAGTGTAGACATTACTTAACTGTAGTACTACAAGCTGTGAATCAAGTCGCACAACCAAATGATGAATTCCGAGCGAGATAGCATCAACCAATAATTCAATAACGGCGCTATACTCTACAATGTTGTTGGTCGCACGGCCGAGGCACACACCTCGTAAGGAGACAAGTTCATTTGTAGGGGTGTAAATTGCCCATGCAGCGGAAGCAAGGTTCTGAGTACTACGGCCAGCACCATCAGCGAAGCCAATATAGGGTAGCGAAGACTCCGACATCTGGAAATCAAACACAATGTCACATAAGGGCAGAGACCAGATAACGACAAAAGCAAGCTATAGTAACACACAAAAAGTATGATACAATAAAAATACAAGTACTTGTGCACAGAGGATTTTATGCATAGTACTTCTTCAAGTACAACCCATTCCTGGGTTCACTCAAAGGGATACCATCGTAATCTACTAACTCATAAGCTCCTTTTTCCAAAACTCGTCGAACGATATAAGGACCTCTCCACATGGGTTCGAATTTTCTAGCTCCTAACATATCTCGATCTTGTTCATAGAGAAGAACAATATCACCTTCGGAGAAAATGCGAGGCTTGACATGCTTGTCATATTGGGCCTTGACACGCTTTTTCTGAGCTTCTATGACTAGGGTGGAATCACGTTGAGTTTCGTCTAATCACATAAGATACAATAGATGTTCTTCCTCAGCAGAAGTGTTGGGTAGGAGTTCAACAGCTAGTTTTAAATAGGGTATCTCGCATTCAATTGGGAGAATGGCTTCCACACCATAGACTAACCGAAAAGGTGTAAACCCAGTAGTGGACTTGACAGATGTCTGGTAAGCCCACAATGTCGAAAACAACATTGTGTGCCAACTTGTTTTATGAATCCCTATCATTCGTCAGAGCATAGTTATGAGAACTTTGTTAATCGCTTCGACTTGGGCATTGGCTTGTGGGTAATAGAGCGTTGAGTTATCATGGCAAAGACCCAACTTTTTAGTGAGTTCGGACATCATAAAATTCCTAAAGTGGCTACCGTGATCGGTGATGATAGCTTGGGGAACACCAAAACGAGCTATGACGTGATTAAAAATGAACAATGTTGCAGTCTTTCCAGTGTTATCAAATGTTGGCATTGCCTCGGCCCATTTCGTAAAGTAATCAACGGCTACAATAATGTAACCATGCCCCCTGGCCGAGTGAGGGTGACATGTCATGGAATCAATGCCCCATTTCACAAAGGGACCAACTGAGACCACAGGGTAAAGAGGAGCAGGATGTGACCGAATCTTATTATTATAGGTCTGGCAAGCATGGAATTTCTGAATGGTGATGATGCAGTCGTTAAACAAAGAAGGCCAAAAATACCCTATGCATAAGATCTTCTGGGCAGTAGCATACCCAGACATATGACCACCACATGCTCCAGAATGGCATTCATTCAGAGCTTTCTCGGCTTCGTCGAACGTTAGGCAATGTCGAAAAATAGAGTCAATCCCCCAATGATAAAGAGTATCCCTGAGGATAATGTATTGACGAGCTTGATAGCGTATTCGACGTTGTTCAGTATTGGACAAAGTTGGCTGGAAAGTCTGGGTTTGGAGATATATAATGATATCCCCATACCAAAGATCATCAGTGCTAATAAGGAAAAGACATTCATCGGGTAATGAATCAACTGCTACATTTTTCGTTGCAGAATGGGGAAAGTCGCATATCAACTCAACAAAAACTAAGGACTTCTTGGACTTGGCACGTTCGAATTCCAAGTCAAACTCCTGGAGCATCACAATCCATTTGGAGTATTTTCCCCCTAGAAATTGACGTGTTAGAATGTGTTGCATAGGATTGCAATGAGAAATCATTGTAGTCTTTTGGGAGAGGATATAGTGCCTGAAGCGTTGGACGGATTAGAACGGCAACCAAGGCCAGTTTTTCGACATGTAAATACTTGATTTCAGTAGGCGTGAGACTTTGACTCAGGTAGTAAATAACATGTTCGTCGTTAGCATCATCCTCTTGGATGAGGACCATACCAATAGTGTACTTCGAGGCAGCAAGATGAAGGAAATAGTCGTGACTGTAATCGGGAGGAAAACGAAGTGGAGCACGCGTTAGGGACAATTTCAAAGCCTCAAAAGCGTTGTTGGCAATGGTATCCCAGACGAATTCCGAATCCTTCTTTAATAGCCGTGTAAATCCACGAGTTATCTCAGCGTAATTTGGGATAAAATGACGAAGAAAGTTTTATTTCCCCTGCAAACTTTGCAACTGGCGAAGTGTAGAAGGAGGAGGGAGATTAAGAATTGCCTCAACCTTTAAAGGATCCACCTGGATCCCTTGACGCGAAACGATAAAACCTAGAAGACGGTCGGATTCCACACAGAAAACGCACTTATGAGAATTCAGGCGTATACGATAGAACCGACAGTGAACAAAAATGGCTTGGAGGTGGGTTGGGTGATCGACTCTACGCATTGAATGAGTGGGTAAATCATCCAAATAGGGTTGAACAATGTGCTTGATATCATGGAAATCATAAGACATAGCGCATTGAAAAGTTGCGCCAGCGTTCTTGAGACCGAAAGGAAGTTTCTGATAGGCAAAAGTACCCCAAGGACAAATAAAAGCAGTCTTATGTTGATCCTCAGGAACCATCCATTAGAGAGAAACAATCCATTAGAGAGAAGAGTTCACTTCCGGTACAGTCATCGACAATCTGATCGATGAAAGGGGTAGGAACGTTGTCTTTTGGACAAGCTTTGTTGATATCCCTATAATCAATGCATACACGAATGGTGCCTTGTTTCTTGTCAATCGGGAAAAGATTGGAAACCCAATCTGTGAGATCCACCAGATAAATAAAGCCGGCTTTCAGAAGTTTCTCGAGTTCGAGCTTGATAGCTGCCACTTTACGTGGGTGAACTGGACGAAGGCATTGCCGGACGGGTTTAGCACCGGGGTATGTCTTGATCTCATGTATCACAATCGCAGGGTCGATAACCAGCATTTCTTCGTAGCTCCAAGCGAAGATGTCACGAAACTCTTTGAAAAGGGACGTATAGGTGAAGATTTCGTCAGGGGAACACAAAGCTCCAATATGGACATTTTCGACTATTATAGGTTTGACGGATATGTCAATGGGAATCGTGGGTGAGATATTACTTAAGTTCCCTTCAGAAAACACATCGTGTGCAGACTCGGGAATGGTCAAGATGAAGACAACGGTCGACAGGGTCGAAATCCGTTGGTAGTTCTCAAGAGTATGTTGCTCCAGAAAAATAATAGAACGATGATGTCCATCATCCCAAGGAGTGTCCTCCATGACAGACATGATCATCTCGTCAGTGGGAAAAATGAAACGAAAAGGATCGGGAGACAACTCATCAAGAGATGGGGTAGAAGGTGTTGTCGATTGAATGTCCTGATAGGCGGATTCAACTGGACTTAACGGCATTGCATCGTCGAAACAAAGATGATCTCCAGGGTCAGGGACTATCCAGCGGTCGTGAGACGCAGGAAGTTCATGAGGCGAAGTGGAGATCATGTTGATGGAAGCAACAAACGAGCGTGGAACATTGGGCGGTGGAATGGGGAAAGTACCCATTAACGAAGAGTCCTTGAGAAGGCCTACACTGACGTTCTCATAACCCGGTGGGGTTTTAGCGATAAACGGTACGTTGCCAGTACGGGTATCAGAATTAAAGAAGGCGAGTTGGTCGACGGTAATAACCTTTCCTTGATGAGGGAAACGTACGACATGGAAAAGGGTTGACACAATAGCGCGCATGGAATCGATCCAGCTGCGGCCAAGAAGAAGATTATAATCAAGGGGAGCGTCAAAGACTTCCACTTCCACTTGGACCATCTTGCCTTCTATCGTGATGGGCAATGAAGGAAGGACACCGTAGGGATTAAAACCAGATCCATTGAAGGCTTTAAGAGTGTTCTAGGATTCATTTAAGGAAGGAGAGCCAATGTCTTTCCAGCAAGAAAGAGACATGACACACGTCGAGGCACCCTCGTCGATAACAGTTCGACAAATGTTTTTGTCAGAGACAACCACTTGGATCTGGAACGCAAGTTGGGGGGGGTAACCTTGGAATGTGATCTTCCAAGTCAAATATTATTAAATTCGTATCCGTCGGGTCAATTCCACCGATAGCTTTCAACAGTGCCTTCCATTGTGCGGGACAAGTTTGAAGGACTTCAAGGGCTGACATCGCAGAAGGTGCTTGGGCCAGATCTTCAACAATGTTGTAGTTTTAGGCCGCACGAGCATGAGGATTGAAAGCCAATTTCCGAACAACGCCCTTTGGGGGGGGTTGCAGAACTGTGTCAAGGCTCGGTCATTCAAGATGAAGAGGATCGTTGGTAGGTGGATTCGCAGGAGAGGGTTGTACCAAGGAAGGGGGTAAATCATCAACCTTCTCCTTAGACGAAGAATAATCTTTGCCTCGAGTAGTGAGTGCAACGTTGTTCTGCTTAGAATCGCCAGTACACATCAAAACATAGGAGGTGGTAGAAGATGAGGGTTGGTCATGGATGACCAACTGAGCCTGTTGTTGAGATGGGAAGGGTTGGGACAAAACGGATGGTGCAGGTGGTTTTGGAGCTCCTTGAAGGAACTTAGTGACCTCGGCACATCGTGGACAATCCTTCGTGTAGTGATCATCACCACAGATAAGACAAGGGTATCATGGTTTGCGCTTATCCCGATCATCAACAGGGGTAGTTTTGGTTTTCTCTGCTTGAGAATTATTTTTTCCCTCCTTATTCTTACCTCTCCCCTTTTTAGATTTGTTTTTACCGGCTAGGGTAGATTGAACTGCATTTACCTCAGAAGTCTTGCCGGTGGGAGGGGCAGGAGATGAAGCATTTTGAACATTAGAAGAAGCAAATTTAGGATTTGTGCTTGAAGCGGAATGTGGTTGGGATTGGGCAGTACCAACCACACCGTCAGCTACATGCGAGGCAACTAGAGTAGTTGAAGTGTTGGAAGTATTAGGACGAGGTAATTCAGGTAGTAAATCGTAAAGGGTTCCCGTTTGTGAATAAACGAGGTCAAGATATTGAGCACGACTTATAGCCTTCTCTTCTGTGACTATGCCACCCATGTAAATGTCCTTACCGATGTCGTTCACAAATGATTTTGTGAACCACTCTGCTAGCAACTGATCGGGGAGCTCAAGTTTAATGAGACGTCGTCTCTTTCACCACTCATGGATGTGATCAGATATATGAGTGTCTTTGTTCTGTTTGAAGGAAGTCAAAATCTCGGTCTCGGTGTCATAACGAATCGGTAACTGGTAATGCGTAAGGAAATCCATAGCTAGAGTGTTGAAGTCAGAGAAGAAACCTCGTGGAAATTCGATATACCACTTCGCAGCAGAACCGGTAAGGGTTCGTTGAAAAAGACGTAAACGAATAGAGTCATCCATCAACGAGTTGGATGAGCACCATAGGTGAAAAGTCATAACGTGACTTTTTGGGTCCTCTCCCGCTTTGCTTTCGAATTTAGGAATGTCTGATGGAAGCTTGGCTGGTATAACAGGCCATTGGGGAGAGTGACGAATAGGATCATTCAAAATCCGTGACAAATCCGGAAGATCCAAAGTGGCAAGAAAAGGCAATTGTCGATTCACCTGCGGGTACTGGTGGCTTTGGGGAGGAAGCCCTGTTGGCAAACCAGTAGGACCATAAGCAGTCTGCATATAATGTGAAGACCCAGGCATATTCGGTGGTGGTTGGAGAGGATAGTATCTCATAGGATTATACCCTGGAACAGGGGCTTGAGTTTGAGCATTCTCCCCCCAAATGGGATTGAACAAACCTGGATATGGTTGGCCCATACTAGGGGGTGTTACGGACGCAACTGGGAACTGCTACCCCCCAGACGTTTGAGGAGGATTTTGTATCAACTGATTCCAATACTAGGCCAAGGACGGAGGTATGTGCTGCCCATAAGGTGGAGTCGGTCCTCCTAGCGAAGGTGGTGTTCCAATGGGGGGCAATGTACCAATTGGGATTTGCCCACTGAGAGGGGGTTGTGTAATACCACCTTGGTGAAATTGTCCACCAACCAGAAACTGGTAATTTGCAGTAAATGACGGAATAGTGCCACTAGGATTAGGATTGCCAGTAGAAGACGAAGAAGGCCCTCCAAAAGGAAATTGAGGGAGTGTTGGAACAAAATCGGGAATAAAGTGCCCAGAAGAAGAAGGACCACTAGGAGAGTCGGATGGAGTTTGCGCTGGAGTAGGAATGGAAGCATTCAACGCACGGTAGCCAGGTGGTAGTGTCGGAGTGACGTTGGGCATTCGCGGTGTGTGGATGGGAGCAAGACTAACCGCAGTAAACCCGGTTGGAACACTCGTAGTAGCTGTAAAATGGGCCATTTCAGCAGGGACGGTAAAGTGATAAGCACTAGTCAACAGTACTATCTCTGGACTAGAGATTTCAGAAATCACTGGTGGATTGATTTCGGAAATCACAAGTGAACCTGGACCAAAAAGGTCCCGGCGGAAAACACCTGTAGACCAAAAAAGATCTTGGCCTTCTATGCCTGGAAAGGGTCCAACTGGTGATCCAGAAGACGTAACAACTAATTCTCTGGAAGATTTCAGTCGCATAAACGGTCACTCAGAATCAGGGTGAAGTCGAAAGTACTCTCGAGTATTAGTGATTTGGAAATGCTCTAGAGAGTCAGTTTGTTCCACTTGTGGTGTGGTGACGACTGTGACTTCACTTTGCCGAGGAGAGCCCTCAGGTGTACTTGTAGACAAGGGTTGAGAACCTTCCAGATGCTCTGGAGATAAACCTTGCATTCTACGTGAACGACGTGGAGGAGCTATTGTAAACGAGTGACAAACTTCACGAAGAAAATCCTATGGTCAACTTCGAGAAACAAACAACACGCGCTAGTAAACAAAATCTAGGAAGCAACACCAAGCAAACAAGACCTTCTAATTTCGAAGCCAC
>ML780010.1:158528-188405 GCA_009831015.1 Picea engelmannii
TAATCGTGGGTATACCCTCCAAGGAGCCCGAGTGAGTTTGGTCAACGTCAATTCCAGGTACCGTGAAGACTTTCCCCTTCACAGTCACCTCGTGTAAGAACCTAGAAAGATAGGCCACTAAGGTCACCACCAACAAAAATAAATCATGGGGGAACAATCGACAGTCCGATCCACACGCAAGGGCAGGGTATCTAGCCCGAAATCAACTCAAAAGGCTTCCACTCATCATTGTGGGTATACCTCCGAGTGATCCCCGTAATACGTGCAATCTCTACACTGATATCAACAAAGCAAGGTGAGTAACTCTTTCAATATCAATGCGACCTCGTGCTTGACCCTTGTGTGAGAAGGGCTTCCCAGGACAAGATATTGCAAATGGAATTTGACGCTCCCTAACACAACATGCTATTGTGTGTTTTGTGATTTTGGAGAGTGTATCTCTCTTCCTACTCCAAAGCGCTAGCCTAGCTAAATGTTGGTGTAATAGAGCCCTAGAAAAGAGTTACTAGATAAATTTTACAATTGCATAGTGTTATTAAGAGTTGTTGTTTACTCAAAGGAAATGGAGATGAAACTTATGTTGTATGACTCTGACCCAACAATGCATGGATGAGAATCAAATATATCACTTTTCGTTCAATGAAACCTATGTATGGGAGGGAAAGAGAAATTTTTCCATATCAACCTTGAACTACAATGCAAAAATTTCCTTTAAAATGCAAATGCAACAAATCACGCATCAATAACAATTCTCTATTACTTCTTTTTCAATAATTTCAACAATTGACTTTCAGTGTTTTCGAAGACGAAAAAGATTTTTTGAAAGAAAAACTTCGTTCACTTTTCAAAAAGGACCCACACCATGATAGTGAGAGTACAGAAAATCAAAAACCAATGAACAGGCAATGATAAAAACCCAATCCACTCTTTCAATGAAAACAAAAATAAAAAGAAAACCAATATAGTCTTTTCAATTGTATGAGAAAAGTGATCTTTCAAACAATAAACAAATGATAAAGACCAATAAAACTCAACTTTCAACCGATCATCGGTCCTTAACCAATCAAACACACTCAGATTCTGAAATCAGAGAGTATGGTTTTGCCAAGAAAAGTCAAGACAAAAGTGACAAGAAGAGCCTTTGAAATCCTAAGATTGTTCATGTACGAAAACGAAGACAAGAAGAACATAAATCAATGGTCCAAGAAACTCTTATGAGGCACCTAGACTGATCTGGGCAATTGAAGATGCCAAAACTCAAATCCAAATTTTTGCAAAAATGAGTTCACAGGCTGGCAATACTACACAGTGCGAGAATTAGTGATTCTCGCATATGGCCCTTGACCAGAGTGCGAGAACCTCGCACTGAACCTGAAGGAAGGATGCGAACTCTATAGATTCTCGCAGGCTATAGTGAAGTGCAGTGCGAGAACCTCTGAAACTAGTCAAATTTTTGGAAAATGAAACAAAATTTGAAAAGGCCTCTAGACCCAGAGGGTCTATCAGGATATCCTGAAGACTCAGAGATTGATAGGAAAGGCGAAAAGTAAAACAAGAGAAAATGGCCACAGAAAAATACCAAAAGCCACAAAGAAAATGGATTGTTCCCCAGCGGAGTCACCAATTTTGTTATCGGACTAATCGGTAGGTGCAGACACTAACTGATCTCCCTAGATCCACCTGGATCTAGAACAAAACAGGACAGTACATGACTCTTTCCCAAAGTTTTGACCATTGAATTAGCTAGTAGGAAGGAACAAGTAACATACCTTAATATCGCTTCCTAGGGTCTTTGTTGCTCCCGCTTTGCTCCAGTGCTCTCGTGAGGTCAAGACCAAGACAACACAAACCAACCAAAGTGAAGATAGCAAAATATATTCAACAGTCAACTTATGTGTATGATCAAGGAATTACACATTAAAGTGAGAATAGCTTTATGGGAAAGGGACATGCCACTGTATCATATTGATTGAAAGTAAAGATTACAACCTGATAGCCTTGATGTCGCAAGCATCCTTTCGATGGATCTTGGCTCTAACACACACACTTGCTCAATCCTTGCATGAAGAAGATCAAATCCTCTTTATAGACTTGCTAGAGTCTCCAAGCTGTTGTTCAAGCTAAGTCCTTCACGCAATTCTTTCACCAATTCTCCAATGAATCTTGCTTAACCTTTTCCATGAGAATTCCCTCAATATATAGGAGAGAATGAGTTAGTTACTTGGATAAGAATGATCCCACAATATCAGGGAATCCAGTACAAGGATAACCATTTGAATGCCAACCCATTCTTCTAGAGATCCCTTCTAGAAACATCAAGAATTCATCTTTTTCCATTCTTTAGGAAGAGTTCGCACCCTAGCTATTCAACACAGTGCGAGAAGTTCGCACCCTAGCTTAAAGCAGCCTGCGAGAATCAGGCATTCTCGCACCCAAATATATTAGCAGCCTGCGAACCTTCTCCAAAAATGAGTTTTCTGGGAAGAGATGAAAGTAACTTTTCTGAGGAGAAAGTTCTTATGAAGAGCCTGAGTACACCATCATCAATAGATCATCATGACGACCAAAATCATGGGTAACACCTCCAACTTCGTAAGGCCATAACTCTCAAACCATGAGGAGTTATGTGACATTCCACATACCACCAGAAATGGCATGACAAGTATTATCCATCTAGGATAGTTTCACCAATAACTTCATTGATCTTCATATCATTATTCCACATACAAGCATGGGTCCTCCAAACCATTCTTCTAGGATAAGTCAATCCGCAAAGCGTCGTCCTGTGAGGGCTTTCACCATAATGAGTTCATCCATTTTTTCACATTATCAATCATGATAAGACAATAATGAGGCATCTATACATTTTTTTAACAATGCGTCATATACCAATGAAACCACATTGATCCATCTTCATCATGTATCAATGGAAATTCATTGATCCATCTTCATCATATCAATGCCAACTCATTGATCCATCGTCATCTATGCATTCTCATCAAGGACAATACATATTACATTAGACATGAATCAATCAATCAATCACTTGACATCAATCAATCAAACCATTGGCATCAATGACAACATGATCCAACAGATGTCACAACAGAAAATAAATGAATTCAAATTACATATGTAAATGACATACATCACTACATCTTCAAAGTCCCTTTATATAGCATGATTGTTCTTCATCATCTCAAAATTCCAAATTACATTACAATATAGGCTTACAAAAACACAATTTTAAAGATGCTCCAAAAATCCGCCACTCAAATGGAGAAACAGAGTGCACCCTTGAATTCTTGGCGAACAAAGGTGAAAAATTGATATAAACACTTGAAATTTCATCAAGGTACCCCTCGATATGCTTTACAATGTTAATTCAAGTTCCTTGTACCCTCAGAACACGTTATGAGGAAAAAACCCACATTAATTGTGTGTACAACATTGGGTTGCATGCCCATTAAATAGGGCACCCATTCTAACCAAGTCCCAGACTTTTTGCGACCCCTTAACTATTATTAGAGCTATAGTTACAACCAACCAAGGATAACATATGGTTGGTTAGCGGAGTTTGTTTAATTCATTGCTAAATTTGGTAGGTCGAGGGTTCCATTCCCACCAACTGTCATATATTTCGTGGCTTTTTGTTAAACAGTTATATCCAAAGTTTAACCGTCCACACAATTTTTGGAATTATGTTATATTGTTGTGTTATATGTAACATATGTAACCATATGTTATATTTAACATATGGTTATATAACCTCCCCGTGGATATATTCGTTAAAATTTTATTAAATGGTTTTAAAACATAATATATATGGCATGTCGTTGGAATCCCCCCCGTGGACTTAGGTATTGGTTTCATGGAATATAGAGAACCAAGGACCAAGGTCGAGAGCTTAGGCCCTTGGCCCTTTTTCCGCCCAAATTAAAATTTAATAAAGTTTAAATATATTAATTGCCATGTATAGGTTAAGAAACACCAAGGGGGCGTGATGGTATGGAGGGCTTGTGTTAATGCATGGAGGGTTATGGAGGTCAAGGGGATTTCACATGGTAGTCTCTTATTGGCTAACCAATGCCACTTGTCAATGAACCATTAGTCCACTTGGAGGTACAACTCAGCTGTCCAGTCACATGTACAATCATCCCACGTGACACCTTAGGGTGTGACCACGTCATAGGTATTTTCATTCCATGTGTCACTTTATCGACGTGACATGTTTCCTTTTACCCCTTTGAATTTTTACTTTGACATTGGTTGACTTGAACTTTGACTACCCATAAATTTTGCATACGAGCTCCATTTGACTTGTCGTTTATGTCGTTATAAATATGACAACAATCTCTATGCAATGATTTCATTTTCGAGACGATTTGAGATGGTTGAATTTTGAGCTTTTATGGATCCCCTAGGACCTTTGTGAGCATTCTAAATATTCTTGTATCTCTATGAGAATTCCTTATATCCTCCTAGATCACACCTCCCTAATGAAGAACTTTTGGACCTCCAAAAGTATAGATATTCAACAACTTAGTGATGATAATTCACTCTTCCATCTTGTTGATTATTTTGGAAATAAATGTTCGTCTTGGTTCTTCGACCTTAGGTACTAGATCAGTGTACTGTTTTCTACTTCTCTAGAACATGGATCTGACGCTGGCCTTTGGAAATCTAGCTAATATGATATATAGCTCTGAGTCTAGCTCATAGAGTCCCTGACAACAAAATTCTTGTTCATTGAATCTCTGCAATACCTATATCTTGTATTTCAACATCCACTCCCATCTCATTTTGCTGAAGATATTCTATCTCAATTACCAATTTGAAACCAATTCAAATGTTTATCTATGTCTTTCCCATTTGGACTCTATATTCTTGTATTGTTGATGTATCTGTAGAAGTCCCTAAATGAATACTATATCCATTGTCGATTCTGTCTTGAAAAAAAATTATGCTTGTATTGTTATCATCTGTACCTAATTTCCTTTGTTCAAGGTATACATCCATATGAACATGACATAGTATTTAAAATATTCTTATAACATGCACCTTTATATGTCTCTTAAAAGAGGATTATTCATAAATCAAATGAGAATTTTTTTTTCTCACTTTTCCAATATCATTCATCCTTCTCGTTTGGATAATGAGCACCTGACTCATCACAACCATAATGAAGACTGAAAAAACACTACTGACCAAGTTAACCATTCCCTTAAATTCACAAACTCCACCATTCATTGTTGTAGTAGCCAAACATATCACACCTATTAGTAATAAATTGATCAAAAAAACTGAATATATAGATGTGAAAGAGAATGAACCATCAACACATCTTCCCTTCTTAACATGAATGACATCAACCAAAGGACTTGTTCTTGTTTCAACCAGTGATCCCAGATACTAGCATTATCTAGCATGTGCCCTGTAGTGACAATTGTCAAATTCGTCCTCACATGATGATCTCTCATAATGAAATAAATCCTATCCTTGAAGATATGATACTTATTATGTTCCCTATAGAAAATGGATTTACTGTCATACAAGTATGGACTTCCCAAAACCATCCCACAAATGTCAAATGGAACAACGTCTAACTCTACCTCATCAATGAAATTGGATCTGATCATGAACCATAACTTGCACCATTTAGTTACCTGTACCTGAGAATTATCACAAATCCACCCCAAAGGATATGGTCTTGGATGAGGCCTAGTTTCCAATCCCAACTTATGAACAAATTTCTTTGAAATAAGATTCACTTACGATCAACTATCAACAAGGGTATCAATCTTTGTGTGCTTTTAGATAACTCATACATGAAACAATTATTTTCTTTGCCTTCCATTAGGAGTTACTTTATCCTTTGAAGAGGAAGTACATGAACTGAAACTTGCAACAAAAGATTTACCTTTAATTCCCATAGTTGTAACCTTGGTTTCACCCTCAAAATCTGATCCAAGATCCTAAACTATGGTCGTGGTCTTCTTATTACCCTTTCTACGTTGATCCCACTTTGGCTTCAATTCTAGATGCAACTTCCAACAATATTTTTCATCATGTCCCTTCTTCTTTCAATGAGAACAAGTATGCTTATTCCTTTCTTTACCCTTTGAATACTTCTCAAAGTTATGTGGATTCCTTTTTCCTTTACCACTAGTTCTCTTGGCCTTCTTTCGATCCTTATACATTTCTTTCACCATCGCCTTCATTTCCATGAACACAGAAAATAATTCCTCTTTAGTACTGAAAGGATTTGGATTAGAAGAATCATTGTCTTTTGTTGAAGCCATTTCTTGCTTTCGAAATGCATGCTTTGAATCAATCTCAGGAATGTACTCTTCAAATGATCCTTCACCAAGTTTGAATTTGGACCTCGTAAGCATTTACTTGCAAATAAATGTCAAAAATAGCTCTGATACCACATGATTTGAAAATACCACTCGAGTTCTAATACCAACTTGATTCGTAAATATCAACAAAATCTGATACTAATTTAACCTGAAAATCCTTAGATGCCAATTACTTCATATGAAAATAGTAAACATCCTAACATAATCAAGAATATAAATGAATATCGCTTAACTATTTGCAAAATATCATTTGAATATGCTACTTGTCCATGTGATCCGGATTTAGGAGCGGAACGAACTAATTAATAGACTGAATACAATAAACATGGAGATATGAAGAATAACACAAATATCCAGTGAACAATATATTATATTGAATAATGAAATAGGATGAAACTGTAAAACTGCAGAACTAAAACACTTGCTCGAATGGTGGTAGCTAACTATGAGAAGAGATGTGGCTGCTACGTGCATCTGTTTGAGAAGAATCAATTACAATGAGTCTCTAGAGGCCTTTTTGATATTACTCGTGAATTCTAAAACCCTATACATCCAAAAACCTAACCCTAGGAGGTGAAACGTCAAAAGTAATGTGGGACCCTATGGGTAGGTTGGTACCTCAACTTAACTGGGTCGTAAGTTTTTCATATGACCTCCATTTTAGGCACGTGATAGCCCGTTGGAAAGGTCTTTCAGAGAGACACACATTTTGTTGTCAAACTCTGACTCTGTCTATAGTTTGACTATGGCGAGCCAAAAAAGTATCGTTTAAGCCTCCAAAACGGCCCTGAAAGTACAACAAGATGTGCTAACATGAAAACATACAAAATAAGCAAGTTGGATTAGGTGAGAGGCCAGAAATATCCACCTGGAATATGTGTAGGGCTTCATACAACCCCAGATGTGTAGAACCCACAATTACAAAGAAGTACAGAAGAACATGTTGAACTAAAAATAGACAAGAGGAGCTAGTTGGAATAAGTGGGTGGCCACCAATAGCCAACCGGATCAATCCTCCCCCCTTAGGAAGTAATGGTCTCCATTGCGGTGAGTTCCCCCATCAGGTGAGGAAACTTATGGTGGATTTTTCCTCGGGTGAGCCACTTTCCTTAGTGTAGGCATTTTCATGCCTTGACAACCCGATAAATATGGATCCTCTCTTGGCAAGTGCCCTTGACTTGTGTGTCCACTATCTGATCAGTGGATGCTTGTTCCATGTAGTCAAGGTTGAGCTTTGTGGGTGTCAATTGTTCTGCGATCTCCGAGGTGTCCAATAATGGTGGAAAATATGGTTGAAGGAGGTCCATATTGAATAATGGGTGCAGGCCAAGGAAGGGTGGAGTGTTGAGCTAAAAATAATTGTTTCCCACGACCTTGGTGATAGTTTAAGGCCCATAGCGAAGTGGAAAGAGCTTTTGATGGGGCCCTGTGAGACACTCTTTATGCAAATGTAACTAGACTTTGTTGCCGACCTGAAATTGGTGTGGTACCCTATGTTGATCATGGCACTGCTTGTACTTAGCATTGGATTTTTTCAAAATCTCCTGGACCTATTGGCCGATGTTTTGAATCCGCTCAATGAATCTAGTGGATTTTTTGATTGCAGACTAATCATGGGAAGAGTCTATCTGTGTGCTGGAAAGAGGAAGTGCAACAGCAATGTGTTGTAAGGGTTGGAATCCCAGCCCCACCTGAAATGGGCTACGATTGGTGGAGCTATGGAGAGCCATGTTGTAACTATGTTGAATATAGGGGAGACTATTGTCCCATGTACATGGATGCTTAGAGTTGTACATGCATAGAATTTGCGCAATCATCTGAATGAGGACCTTTGTTTGGTTGTTTATTTGGGGGTGGAAAGTAGTGGATTTTGTGAGCTTGGTGTCCAACAGTGACCAGAGGCTCGACCAAAATGTTTTGAGGAACTTGTTGCCCTAGTCGGAGATGATGGTCCGTGGTATCCCAAAGTGGACCCACACTCATTCGAAGAAGATCTTGGTAGTATCTGTCACTATGATATTCTTTTTGCAAGTTGTTAGGATGACCATCTTTGAAAATCGATCAATGACCACAAATACGCAGTTATTTCCCTGATTGGTGGATGGAAAGCGAGACATGTAATCCATTGAGATGGATTCCCAAGGCTTCTTGGGAGTAGGAAGAGGGGTGTATACTCCTTGCTTCTTGATGGATGGCTTGGAAATGGCATAGGAAGTGAAAGATATGATATACTTACTGATGTCCTATTGAATTTTTGGCCAATAAAATGTTTCTAAAGAACAACCAAAATTTTCTCCACACCAAAATGTATTTCCATCCGACTGTAGTGGGCTTCCCAAATCATCTTTGCACGCTCTCTTGTAGGAACACAAACATGGACCAGGTGGCATAATAGTCCATCATGAATGTGAAAGTCGGTGACAGACATGCATGTACCCAAGCGCTGATAGGTGGTGGCGAATTCTGGATCTTGCTGATAAAGTTGGGGCCACTCAAATGCTTCATGTCCATAGGAATGGAGCACAGTGGTGAGTGCAGTTGTAGGAGGTTGACTGAGGCAGTCAACGACACAAATTGAGATACATTTCTTATATTTTATGTTGATATGGAACTGTTGCAAGTATGTTGACCACTTCTGATGGAAATCATTCTGCAATTTCCCCTCTGTCTATATGAACTACAGAGGCATGTGACCAGTGTGTATGATCGTCTTCTTGTTGGTTGTGGAGCCTGATTATCTTCTTGATTCAAAGGTCTTGTGTTTTTCAGTCGTGTTTATACCCCATGAAGACTTTACACCCCAGAAGTATGTACACTCTTCCACGTAGGGGAGTGCAGAGGGGGGGTACCCCCTCTACGGGGTCTGGGGGGGCTATCCCCTCGGCTAGGGGGTTCGGGGGAAAATCCCCCAAAGGAAAAATTGCCTTGTAAATGTATATTGTAATTTCATTGTAAATATGGACCATTCATTATAAGTTCGCAGATCTAGCGGTAGAAATTATGTTAGGGTTTTCTTCCCTAGAAGGAAACCCTCTGTTATGAGGGAAATGTATTGTGGCTATGCGACATAGTAAGTATTGTATTCTAAGACAAGATACTGTGATAGAAAGAAGAGGAAGTTACAGCGGGTTTGATGTAGGTTGTATCCCTTCATATGTTGGATAATAATAAAGGAAGGACCTGGCAATTTCTCTGGTGGATGTAGCCCAGACTAGGTGAACCACATAAATCTCTGTCTTTATTGTATTGTGTATATTATGTGTTTTGTTTCCACATTTGTTTTATTTTATTGCTCCATGGTCCTGTTTTTCTAACACTCCTTTCCCAAAATGTAATTTTCCATTGACGTCAAGCTTGTACAATGGAATACATTTCCTTTTCATAAGTGGGGTATTTTCGAACAGTATCTAAGAGTGTCTCACTATGATATTCCACCAGATGATCATGATTCATGTTGAGTGAGAACTACACCCACAACATAGTCAGAAGCATCATTCTTAATCTCGAATGGTTTTTGCAGATTGGGTAAGGAGAGTACTGGAGATGAGAAAAATTGATGCTTCAGATCATCGAATTCTCGTTTTTGTTCCTTCCCCCACATGAACTTGGCCCTGCCACCTCCCTTGGTCACCTAGCTGAGGGCCCATTTAATATGGGAGATTCCCAACACGAACTGTCAGTAGAAGTTGGATAGTCCCAAGAAGCTCCGAAGCTCAGTTAGTGTGGTCGAGGTTGGCCAGTCACGGATGACATAGATATTAGCTAGATAAAAATGTACCCCATGCTCATCAACAATGTATCCCAAGTATTGGACCCTGTTCATGCCAAAAGATCATTTTTCCAAGTTGACATTCAACTTGTGCTTCTGCAGAGTGATCAAAACCTGTTGAATATGCAACATGTGCTCCTCCCATGTTCTGTTGAATATGAGGATGTCATCCAAATATACCACCATAAAGGAGTTGGTGAAGGGTCTCAATACATCATCCATCAACCTCATGAAAGTGGTTGGTGCATTTTTCAAGCCAAAGGGCATGACTAGCCATTTGAAGAGACCTTCTTTAGATTTGAAGGTTGTCTTCCATACGTTAGTTGGTTCAATGGGAACCTGGTGGTATCCAGACTTTAGGTCAATCTTGATAAATAAATTTTCCCCCTTGAGTTGGTCAAGAAGGTCATCAATCCTGGGAATGGGGTACCAGTTCTTGACTATGATTTTGTTTAAGTCTCTGTAATCAAATCAGAGCCACCAAGTCTCATCCATCTTCTACACCAGTACAATCGGGCTTCCACAAGGGGAGGAGTTGGGTCTGATATGCCCCTTTTGAAGAAGATCTTGGATCTGATGCCTAATTTCATCATTTTCCATCAGCGAGTGACGATAGACCGGTCCATTAGCTAGAGGCACATCGGGGGTTAGATCAATTGGATGTTTGACTTTCCAGTGTGTCGGTACCCCTGTAGGTGAGGAGAATATGTCTCTGTATTCTTCCACAATCCCATCCACTTGATTTTGTTGCAAAGAGAGGCTCTGTGTAGAGGCCACGTATGTGGCGATGACCTTCTTCTTAATCTGAGCACGGATCACAAAGAAAAAAAACTTCTTGGTCTGTGAAATGACCTTACTACATTTCTTAGCAGAGATTCAAGAAATAACAGTAGGCGACGCTACCTCTGGTATCCTATACAATTGTCTACCCAAAGTAATAATAACATTGGGGGGTCTAGACTCATAGACAGCATGATGCTTCCACAAATATGGTTGTCCTAAAATAACATCACAAACTTCAAGGGGAGAAATATCACACAATACCTCATCTTTGAAAGGATTGATGTTGTAGGGCAGACGACACTATTGGCTGGCACATAGATCTATTCCTTGGAAAAGCCAACCAATGGTGTAGGGTTGCGAGTGCGGTGTCATTGGTAGGTCCAAATGATTGATGACCTCTACTAAAATTAGGTTCTTCTGACTACCGCTGACGACAATGAAATGAAACAGAGCCCCCTTTACCCACATCTACAAGTGAAAAAGGCATTCCCCTTCCTCTGATTCTTCTGGTTCGCTTGGCCAGACTTTGGTGGTAGTGAAAGTGGCACTGGGTTCAACATTAATAATCCACTTCCCTCCTTCGGGATTTTATTCAGAATCATAATCGGCCTCTGACTCAAAATCCTTCAGTTCGGTCATGAGTGATTGCTTGGAGTGACATTGTTCAGTGTTGTCCCAAGGGATTTTATGGTACTCACACCATTTTCTCGTGTCCTTCTTCATATTCTCATTTCCCTTCTTATGTTGTGGCTTGGACTGGTTATCCTGAGGGAAACCATCTCAAATTGGTTCCTTGTTGTGTGGGTTGGGGCCGCCTTTTCCCTGATTTGGCTATGAGCGGTTTGCATATCCAAACTCTCACCTTTTCTGCTTAAATGTATGCTCAATATTGACAGTGTGTCTATAAGCCATTCCTAATGAGGCGATGTCCAGAAACTCCATTTCTGTTTGAATGTATCTATGAAAAAAACCGCAGTATTTGAGCACCACATGATGCTCAGAGTCTTTGATACCCAATTTGGTGCATAGGGTATGGAAAATATTGGTGAAATCTGGTACCTTTTAGTCCCTTTCTTGACGTAGGGTGGTCCATCTGGTGTACTGGTCCTCATAGCTTCCAACAAGGTAGTATTTTTCTTTAATGGTGTCCCAGAAGGAATCCCATATAGGGGCCACCACAAACATTGCATATTACTCTATGACCCTTTGCTCAGAGTAAGTATCCCACCAGTCTTTAACATGGGGAATGGCCTTGAGGAATGCAAAAGTGATATTTTCCCTATCGAAAAATTGTGGACCAAAAAATACCCTTTGAGCATAATCAACCCTTTATCTACAACATCCACATCTATCAGTCCTTCAAACAATGGAATATTAAAATTTACCTATACCTTGAAGTGGGTTGCATGGCCTCTTTATGAAGATGCTTCTCCTATGGGCATTCGTTGAAGGATCTACGCGAAGTTGTCCATCATTTCGTTCCTTTGTCGTGTGAGGGATTCCTCAAGCAACATTTTAATAGCATCTCCTTCTCTATCATCTTTTTTTTCATCCCCCGTGGGTTTTTTTCGGGCTTGGCGTGCCAATCTTGCAATGGCTTGATTGGTTCGAGTCCCAACTTCTTGTACCTAGATCTTGTTGGGGACATGTACGCAGAAAAATAAATGAAGAGAAAATTTCTCTGATATCATTGATCTGGATTTAGGAGCAAAATGAGTTGATTAACATAATGAATACAATAAAAACAGATATATGAATAATAACACAAATATCCAGTGAACAATATCTTCTATTGAATAATGAAATAGGATGAAACTGTAAAACTGCAGAACTGAAACACTTGCTCGAATGGTGGTAGTTATCTCTCAGAAGAGATGTGGCATTTATGTGCATCTGTATGAGAAGAATCAATTACAATGAGGCTCTATAGGCCTTTTTGATATTACTCATGAATTCCAAAACCTTATACATCCAAACACCTAACCCTAGGAGGTGAAACGTCAAAAGTCATGTGGGCCCCTATAGGTAAGTTGGTACCTCAATTTCTCGAGGTCGTAAATTTTTCATATGACCTTCGTTTTAGGCATGTGATAGCCCATTAGAAAGGTATTTCAGAGAAATACACATTCCACTGTCAAAATCTAACTTTGTCTACAGTTTGGCTGTGATGAGCCAAAAAAAAACATTATTTAGACTCCAAAATAGCCATGAAAGTACAACAAGATGTGTTGACATGAAAACATACAAAATAAGCTAGTTGAATTAGGTGAGAGACCACCAATATCCACCTGGAAGATGTGTAGGGCTTCAGACAACCCCATAAGTGTAGAACCCACAATTACAAAGAAGTACAGAAGAACGTGTTGAACAAAAAATGAACAAGAGGAGCCATTTGGAATAGGTGGATGGCCACCAATAGCCAACTGGATCACCATAATCGTCATTGATAATGATGAATAACTTGAAATCTAAATGATATGTCACAACAAAAAATAAAAGAACTCAAATTACATATGTAAATGGCATACATCACTGCATCTTCAAAGTCCCTTTAAATAACATGATTCTTCTTCACCGTCTCAAAATTCAAAATTACATTACTATATAGGATTAAAAAAACACAATTTTAAAGATGCTCCGAAAATACGCCACTCAAAACAGAGTGCACCGTTGAATTCCTGGCGAAAAATCATGCAAAATTGATATAAAACACTTGAAATTTCATCAAAATACCCCTCAACACGCTTTACAGTGTTATCTCAAGTGACTTGTACCCTCGGCATGCATTACGAGGTAAAAAACCACATTAATTGTGTGTACAACATTGGATTGCATGACCATTAAATAGGGAACCCCTTCTAAAATAGTCTCGAACTTCATGCGACCCATTAACTATTATTAGAGGTATATTTAAAACTAACCAAGTATAATGAATAGTTGATTAGCGGAGTTTGTTTAAGTCATTGCTAAATTTGGCAGGTTGGGGGTTCCATTCCCCCTGATTGCCATATATTTTGTGGCTTTTTTTTAAATGGTTATATCCAAATTTTAACTGTCCGCACAATTTTGCGAATTATGTTGTATTCTTGTGTTACATTTAGCATAAGGTTATAAAACCTCCCCGTGGATATATTCATTGATGGTTTATTAAATGGTTTTAAACCATAATATATATGGCATGTATTTAAACTCCCCCCTCCTCGTGGGATTAGGTATCGGTTGCATGGAATATAAATAACCAATTGCTAGTGTTGAATGGAATATAAAGAACCAATGGCTAGGGTTGAGGGCTTAGGCCCTCAACATTTTTTCCACCCAAATTAAACTTTAATGCAACTCAAATATATTAATTGCCATGTGTAGGTTAAGAAACACCAAGGGGTGAAATGGTATGGAGGACTTGTGTTAAGGCATGTAGGGTTATGGAGGGAAAAAGGTCAAACCTTGTTGACTCTAAAAATTTTACAACATAAACCAATATTGGCCAATAATGGACTGCCACGTGGTAGCCTCTTATTGGCTATCTAATTCCACTTGTCAATGAACCATTCATCCACTTGGAGGTACAACTCCATTGTCCATTCACCTATACAATCATCCCATGTGGCACCTTGGGGTGTGGCCCCATCATATGTATGATCGTGCCACATGTCATTGTATAGGCATGACACATTTCCTTTTACCCCTTTGACTTTTGACTTTGACCTTGGTTGAATTGAAATTTGACCTTGGTTGACTTGAACTTTAACTGCCCTGACTTGTGGGATTGGCATGTGGTTGAGATGCCACGACCCAAGGGCATCTAATTC
This sequence comes from Picea engelmannii, assembly GCA_009831015.1. Classification (NCBI taxonomy): domain Eukaryota; kingdom Viridiplantae; phylum Streptophyta; class Pinopsida; order Pinales; family Pinaceae; genus Picea; species Picea engelmannii. Next base: position 173,252 of record ML780010.1, read on the forward strand.
GTCAAAATCACTCGAGGATCGCACTTGGCCTGGACCGCACCAACCCTTAATATGAGTGGATTTGTGGTGTCCCTAGAGGTTCCAAACCAGTGACTTCACTTACAGAGTGCCTTAACATCACACTCCCTCACTGAATTCTCTACACCATGGGGAATAAATGTGTTAGATAGTTAAGTAATACCAATAAATTAAATTAACTTTTTAAAGTCATTATTGTAATATAGAAGTGAGGCACTTTATACTTTAGAGGAAAAAATATAAGAACAACGAGTTCCTTATCCTACAAACAAAGAAATCTCATATATCAATTTGAGATATGGCTAAGCCACTTAACACTTTAGGAAATGGAAAGAAATGTGTTAGATAGTTAAGTAACACTAATAAATTAAATTAAATTTTGTTAAGTCATTATTGTAATATAAAAGTAAGGCACTCTATACTTTAAAGGAAGAGGTAGAGGTAGAAGGAAGAGACGTGTCATGTAATTCTATATCAACTAATAATAGTTAGATAACACTAGTGAATTAAAGTAGAAGTAAAATGTAATACTATGTAAAATGCAAAAAAGAAAAATATAAAAAAGAAAAATGTTAAAAAAACATATATTTAAATAATAAACAAATTTGTATATAATGGGGCATATTTCATAAAGGGTGAATTAATAAGTGGACAACTCAATCCTTCAAATGAGATTATTTTTTTTCAACAATGTAAATTTTCCCCTTGATTGATCCATAAACTGTCCTGGATATCCCCCTGGAACAATTTGTCACAACAAATCTTAAACTACTTTGAAATCTTGATTTTTGCAGTTTATTTCCTTAGATCCCAGATTAGTTAATTACTAGTTTTTCTTGAATTTCGGAAATAACGGAAATATAAAAATAAAAAAACATGCTCAAAATACACACCATCCACACAAATGAATACAAGATTTGACCTGGGAAACCAATATGGGAGAAAACCCAGCTAGAAGGTGAGGCATGTGCTATGCTCTCTTTGCTTCAGTTATAGAATGCACATACAAAGGAATGAGAACTCAATATGGAGTTACCTTTTGACACTGTGGCATAAACAAATGTTGCAGAATCCTCCTCCTCCTCCTATGTTATGCTCACAAAATACCAATTGCATATGTTTTGCTTAGCTATGGAAAAAGATACAATGCAAAAGAATGGAACATATTCTCCTCCTATTAACCCGATACTTAACATAACCTGATAGCCATCTAGGGGTAGGGTGTTGAAATTTCTCCTACCCAGCACCCAAAATTTAATTCCAAATAATTCACTTATTGAATTAAAGCACAACTGAGTAATCAACTAAACATGCAGTAGAAGCATAAACAAGGAAACCAAAATCAAGCACACATAAAACACCAATACTTTCGGGTATAAGCCCATGGAAAAACCCTGGAGGGAAAACCAGTGCTGAGAATGATTCTATTATGCTATAATGAGGGCTCCCATAGTAGGGATAATGGACCATTGAGAGAAATACAACTACAAAAAAAACTAGCGAAATATGATCTATTGTGCGACCTAGAACTACATGTTTTTCAAGGTGTACATGGATTTTCTTCAATAAACCCGTGTATGTATGCAACTGTCTCCATTGAAACCCGCGTACATGTATGAAAATCTCTATACGAAGCGACACTCTCTTGTGTCTTCCTCTGACTGAAGCCCACTTACGTGATTCTTTGTTCTCTCTTCTCCTTGACTGATCTTTAGATTGAATTCCTTCTCCACATATCCAAGATATTGAATCACAATCCTTCATGATCCAATACTTTGTTTGTTGACTCTCTCAACACAACTCTTGTCAAGTATCAAGTATCTTCCTCCTTCACCCTATCCTTTCTTTTATAATCGTGAGTTATAATCTATTTCTAATCTCCAAAGTGATTGACTATTGAGATTAATTCTCACACTCACTTGATATTTAGAAACATGCTAATTACCTTTATCATTTTCCTTAAATAATTACATAATTAATTAATAAAATCAATTTGCTTTAATAATTCCTTTAATTATAGTAAATTCAAGAGTAGAAGGATTTGGACAAATTCCACACATCTAGACACATAGACCTGTGCAAAAATAGTTGTTCGATGCTACCACTAGCATCAACATAGGGTTTTGACTTCCTCAAACCTCAACTAGTGATAATGTTTGGACCTTATAGAATCTTCTTGGAATTCCTAAAGTAGCTAGCCCCATATGTTTTGAGTAATGGGGTTTGATGTGGCATCCACTCATACCATGGTGGCCAACATAGTAGGTCAACTTGCGGGAGGCATAACTTTTGCATACGAACTCTGATTGAGATGATTCCTGCACCGTTGGAAAGGTATCAATTTGTATAATATAGAATATTTATCCTTTATAGGCTTGGAACACCCCAAAAAATGTTGTTTAAAGCCTCAAAAAGGGTCCGAAATATTTTGGATAGTTTTTTGGACCCAATTTTCCAAATTGGGACTTGCCGCTAAAATGGCTCTGCAAGTTGATTTCTCCAATTTTTTCCACTATGAAATCATCTAGATAGATACCAAATGATAAAATGATCCAATATAGATTATACCTCCCCATTTAGGGAGGATTTTGGTCCCCAAAATATTAATGAATGAGGTGAGGAAAGTTTTCCTCTACCTTGTCCTTGAAGTACCATTTTGTTTTTCCTAGAAGTTGTCTTTTAAACCCAATCCACCAAAGTTCATGCTACCCCCGTGTTGTAGTTCTTGAATTCTTCTGCAAAAATGTGTCTTCTTCCAACTCTACCTAAGCATATGGTGCTAAGTCCTCTATGGTAGGTATGACCTACTCATCCTCCTGATCCAACATGGAAGGCTCATAGAGCTTCATATTCTCCACATTCACTACTGAGTAAACACACCTATATGGGGGTAGATTAAGTCTATATGTGTTATCTCCCACCTTCTCCGTTATCTCCCACCTTCTCCAATACCTCAAAAGGGCCATACTACAGAGCCTTTATCTTCTTATCAAGACCTTGTAGTCTTTCCTTGTTCATTTGTTACCAAACTCTATTTCCCACTTTAAATGAATTTTTTGTTTTGTCCTGATCATGTCATGCATTGTACCTTTCTCGTGACTTCTTTAGCATTTCCAGTACTTGCAAATGGATTTTCCTAATCTTTTCAACAAAATTCTCTGCCTCTTAATGCTTCTCCCATGGTGTCTTCCCTCACTTCTCCTTTTTTTCCATATGCAACATCCAAGGGAGAAGGAGACAAATGCCTAAAGCAAGTTTTAAAAGGGAACTTACTAGTATAAGTATGCATTATTCTGTTATAAGAGTGTTGAATATAGATTGGATTTTCATCACAAGTCTTCAAATGTGTTTTATTGTAACCGCTCAAAATCTGCACCAAAGTCCTATTAACTACTTATTTCTTCCCACATGTCTATGGATGGAATGTTGCAGATCTCTTCAACTTTATGTTCATATTCTCCCAAAGTGTAGTCCAAAAGGCTCTGAGAAATCTCATACCCCGATTTGAGATGATGCTCCTTGGTATCCCAAAGTTCACCCATACCTATTCAATTAACATTTTTTTTTACTCTTGTCCCCTAATGGTATTTTTACAAGGCATAAGAACACACATCTTTCTAAACTTGTCAACTATAAAAAAAAATGTCGCCATGTCCCTTCCTAGTTGTTGGTAAACCTCCCACAAAATCCATGGAAATGATTTCCCAAGGTCGAGTGGGTACATGTAAGGGATGATATAGACCTTGATTTATGTTATTGGGTTGGTTGGTACAACAAAGTATACATACTCTAATATATTTTGCTACATCTTCTTTCATTTTGAGCCAATACACATACCTTTGTAAGTTAGAAACTTTCTTCCCAACACTAAAATGTATTGAAGCCTTAGAGGTGTAAGCCTCTCTGATAAGATACAATATTTCAACTTTAGGAACACAAAGCTTCCTAGATTGTATACCAACCCATTATGGAGATGATAGCCATCCTTGTCGTCACTTTCTTCTACTTGAATTTGCCCATGTAGTTGTTGAACCATCTCTTTGAAGTCCTCATATTTTGTGTATGCCTCTTTGTATGCATCATGGGTAAAAGGCTCCATGTGCATAAGAGTTCCCAAATTTTTAATCTTGGATTTGGGTGGCTCTGAAAGATTGTCTTCCAACTTATTAGTGTTTCCCTTCTTATACTTGATGACTAGATGAAATTGTTGTAAAAGCCCCATCCATTTGTAATTTCTATTTTGTTGTAGCTTACTTTAGGCCTGCAAATACTGTAGCAATTGGTGATCTATGTGGATGATGTTCTCCTTTCCCATCAAATAGAGATTCCACTTCTTGATAGCTTTAAACAAAACATAGATTTCTTTGTCATAGGTAGGGTAGTTGAGAATTGCCCCATAAAATATTTCATAATGATAGCATACAAGCCTTCCTCCTTGCATAAGAATTTCTCCCATGGCATACCCACTTGAATTTGTCTCCACTTCGAAAGGATTTTGCAAGTTTGTTAATGCAATAATTGGTGCTTGAATGATCTATCTTTTCAGCTCATTGAAATCCTTCTAAATATTCTTCCCCCATTAGAAACTCTTACTACTCATTATTTTGGTGTGGAGTGGTGAAACTATTGCTAAAAATGAAGCTATGAACTTCCACGAGTACTGTACTTCCCCAAAAAATCTCCTAACTTAAATGATAGTTCTAGGAGTTGACCATTTCATGATGGCCTCCATATTTGTGGGGTCTATATTGATTTCCCCTCCATCGATCACATAACCCAAATACACCAATCAATGTTGAACAAACTCACATTTCTTGATGTTATCCATCAGTTAGTGGTTTTACAGGGTCTCTAACACCTTCATAATATTCAAGATGTGATCTTCTCAAGTAGAGCTATAAACCAATATATCATCCAAATATATTATAACAAATGAATCTAAATATGGGCGTAATAAATTATTCATCAGTCATATAAATATAGTTGGTGCATTGCATAATCCAAATGGCATGACCAACCATTAATATAGAACTTTCCTTGTCTTGAAGGTGGTATTGTAGGTGTCTTATTATTTGACATGTATTTGGTGGTATCTTGATTTCAGATCCATCTTGGTGAAGTACTTGGCATGTTTCAATTGGTCTAAAAAATCATTGATCTTGGGTAGAGGGTACCAATTCTTCAGTGTAGTCTTGTTTAAATCTCTGTAATCGGCACACATGTACCAAGTCCAATCCTTCTTGGGTACCATAATGATAGGTGGATGACAAGGTGAAGTGATCGGTTGAATCACTTCCTACTCCAATAGTTGTTGAAATTACTTCTTCACTTCATTTTCTTCCAGAATGGACTGTCTATACAATCCAATGTTTGACGATGGGAAGTCTAGCAATAAATGTATTCCATGCTCCACTTCCCTCTTAGGTGGTATCCCTTTACGCTCATGGAACACTCCTCTGTATGCCTATAGAAACTCCTCCCACTGTTTTTTCTTCTCTTTAGTACACCACTCCAGGGATGTCTTTACTCTTATCAAGTCATCATCAAAATGATTTTATCTTAAGAAAAGTAAAACATATTTCTTACTTTAACTAATAAACTTAATGGCTTGGTTGGAAATTACAAGTGAGATCTTTGGTTTACTTTTGTGTGCATTTATTATGTAGGTCTTACCATCCTTGATCAAGTGGTACTAGTTGGATATCCGCATAAATATTTCATCCATCATGTACATGCAGGGGATCCCAAACACCACACCACACATGTCTAGGGGTACTACATCCAACACCACTTCATCAATAAAGTTTGCACTTAGAAAAAATTTAATATTACATTGTTCCATTACCTTGATCTAAGAATCCTTGTTTACCCAACCCAACGGATAGGGGCTATGATGATCGTGAACCTCCAATCTAATCTTACTGGCCAGATCCACTGCTATGAGACTATCCCATGAACCAGAGTAAAAAAGAGTGTCTATCTTGGTATTCTTGACCTTGATCTTGATGTGGAAAAAATATTTAATCTCCTCCTCTTCCTAGTGATGAAGGATACTCAAATTCACCTCCTAGTGCACTGATGTGTATACAATATCACCATCCACATCGGAGCTACTTTCGACCTGGTTGCTCAAATATGTGGCTAGAATATTATTTTTCTTTGCATCCTTCTTGAAGTTCTTTGGGTTTAGATCTGGATGTAGTTACCAACACTTTACCTTAGTGTGACCATCAATATTACAATGGTTATAATGGTTGATGGGATCCTTGCACTGATGTGTAGTGTTTGTCATATTTTTATCCCCCGCCCCCCCCCTTTCCACTTCTTTTTCCCTTCCTTGGAAGCTTCCCAATGCTCTTTTTGCTTGGATTCACTTGGCTTCCCTTTCTTGTGGCCTTTATTTTCTAGATATTGTGCATGTACACATGTCTCGTTGTTGTGATAAATCTTACCCTATGAACAGGATAAGATCCCCTTTGGACAAAGACTCCTATATTTGGTCCAAATATAGAATTGAAAAAGTGGTTACTACTTTCCCTATAAATCTAACTCAATCAATCAAGAAAGAGAGACGAAGAATATGGTGTACCTTGTTGCGATGTTCATCCTCAATGCTCCAATCCTTAGGCTTGATCTCCAATATCCTCAATGCAACTGGAATCCTACAAAGAAGATCAAAGGAACTCTTCCTCTTACTCTATATGATTAGACAAAGAATATCTATATATGAAGACTAAAATGAAAATAGACAAGAAAATGTAGAACTTGAAGGGAATAGGCCAAGTTGATGTTAATTGGAAATACAAAGAAGGCACTTAAAAATCATGATTAACGATGTAGAAACTTCTCCAATCTATCCTCTTCCAAACCTTGCATGAATATTGAAATCAAAATATCGATGCTTCTCCCAGAATCAAAGGTTTGATACCTGAATTGTTCCCCCTTTCACCTTGGAAATACCTTCAATATATAGGCTTGAGAGGCACGACCATCATGAGAAAATGAAGGATATGGTTGATGATATGACTCCTTAATTTGGGATTGGATCTTAGGATAGATCCCATAGGTTAGGATTCGACCACAATAAACCTCACCCAAGTCGAAGATGAACCTTAGAAAGAGGTGGGAGATCCCTTGATTCCCTCTAACAAGACTAGCACTCCCCTAGAGTTGAACACAAGGCATCATCCTATAAATTGGAACTCCTATAACATGGAAAGGGGGAACCACCAAATGAAGTGGAACTCCCCCATCATGCCTACGGGGGCACAAACCCTACTAAATTCCCAAAAAATGGTCGATTTTTCAAGAAAAATGTGTTTTTCTATGGTCAGATGAGAGGGATTCTTCTTCTAACATGACTTAGGGATTGTGATAACTATATTTAATGGTTTCAATGGGTTGTGACACTAAAAAACATTCAATGAAACACTTGGTAAGGTGCATATGACACTTGTGGCAGTGAATGTGACACTTAACAAGGTGCATATGTCACTTTGCAACACTTGCGACACTTGCAGTGCAACACTTAAGTGTGACATTTTGACGTGTAACAATCATACACTATCCTTAGCTTTAAAAACAACACTTTATTTTGTACATGACTATGTAGACCCCCCAGATACTTGAGGAGTACATAAGGGCTATTGGGAGAGATACCCAACATCATGGCCATGTTTATGAACTCAATGGTGTACTTGTAACATCCTCGTTACCAAAATGATCTGATAACATACTTTAACATCCCCATTACCAAACTAATCTGATACCAATTTGTAACATTACCCAAACTACTACTAAGCAATGCTACTCCAAAATTCAGTGCACAAAATCCACTCTATAACATTAGTCTACACAGTAATACTTGAAGTAGCATGCTCAACCCCGTGTTGAGTCACGCCACACAACTTATAACAGTGGAAGTAACATAAAGCAACTGTGCGCCCAAGCATACTGAGCACATTGATTTACTGTGTGCATATTCCATATCGAACATGAGGTCACTACTGCACGTGTAACCATTCTATCATCACATGCCAATTTTGTTTCCTTATGTGTTCATATTGCTTCCTTGTGCACACAAGTAAATCTCACCTCTAGTGCACATAGAGTATTCTCTACACGAACGACCATTCTAACCTCATCTTGAAGACTCATAACCAAAATCAGAAGGTTAACATAACAGGAAAGTTAAAAACAACTGTCATACTCATGCACGACTGCAAATAATAACTATCAGCACCACACACACATGTGCAAGTAGCATAATACATAATAACAACAATTACTTATATGAAACAACATACAAGAATTAAACCCATATTAAACAAAAAAAAATAATCACACATTAAATTAGACAAGCACATAAAGACACTTATCTTTTATGTAAAGTCACCAATTGTGCATAAAACTTAAATGTTCCTCCCAACCATAGAATGTGTTGCTCATATAATTTCAACAACAAGTCACCCCCTATCTGGGACTTAACTCCACTAGGGGAAAAGGGTTCACAATGTCAGGCTTAGGTTTAACAATCAATAGAATTACTCAGTCTAAGGTTCCATTGTTGTAACTAGTCTACAGTCCCTCATTCCCCATACACGTGTTACACCCAAGTAAGTGTGCCCCTTCTCTTCTCAACATTCCCTCGGTTTCCCCACTTCTCTTCCAGGGTTCCAACAACATGCCAAACATGAAGTCTTAGAGCCCTGCAACTAATGCCCATCTCACAAGGGAACAATTCCCAGCAAAAATCTCACCTGGAGAAAATGATCACAAGACTGAAAACCCGCCTCTTCGACAACAAATATCTCACCTAGAGAGACTTCTCACGATCCTGACAACCCTCCTCTTCTACAAAAAAACTTTGGTTACAATACTGAAAACAGTTATAATATTTTCTCTATAGATAAGGTAATAGTTGTCCTTCTCATATGGTCTGACCCCCTTTGCACATGAGAAAATGAATGACTCCCCCCCAAAATACACTAAGGCCAACAATATATATTGCATGCCTTCAACTAGACACTTGTCACCTTTAGAACTAGCTTTAACCACTTGATGACCCGCTCCCCATCCCTTGGGAACTTAGGATAAATAATTATCCATAAATTACACTATTCCAAAAATATTAATAAAATATTCCCTAGGACTTAAGTCCCCCCTCCTTTTCCCTATTTCAGTGGAGCTAGCCCCCCCAATCTGTTTTTGTCTGATTTGTCTACGCGCAATGATGTGATATTATTAATAACTTTGAGTATGATTATACTTTACAAGCATACGCGCACTGGCCTATTTGCGTCCCGACTCACCAACCACATAACTACACAGACTCTCCAGCCTCATATATATATGTATATATATATATATATAACTCGTTATATAAATCGGTTTGATGCACACTTCCAGGTAATATCCACACACTTACTCAAGTGTGCACAACACTGTGAAATGTGTGCACCCTTCCTTGATGTGCAACCACACACACTCACACTTACCCAGTTGCGCACATCACTATGAAATGTGCACACCCTTTATTTGATAACAATTTTCGCACACTACTCAGGTGCATGCAAAACCAATACTTGGTGCCAACAACTCACCAACCTATATGTACATTTACATTTAGAATTGGTACCAATGGCTCACCAGCCTATATTTACTTTTACAAAGGGTTTGGATTAGGGACATTACATTCCCCTCCCCCTTATTTATGGATTGTCCTCAATGCATTATATATAAATGTACATACAAAACTTCAAAATTATTCAAACAGATGCATATACTCTACATGCATAGCATCCTCGTGCTCCCAAGTTGCATCCTCAGGACCATACCAGGTCCGTTGGACCTTTACTAGCTCCATGGCTCGATTCTAGAGTTGTTTGATATCCCAATCCAATATGCAAACCAATCGCACTCAAAAATAGCTTCTTGCTCTACCTGAATCACATTCCAATCAATAATATGATTAGCATCATGTACGTACTTTTAAAGCAATGATACATGGAAAACATTATGAATACAAAAGGATGCAGGAAATGCAAGAATATATGTAATAGGACCAATCCTCTCTAGGATTTCAAATGGTCCATGGTAACACGCTGCCAACTTAGAACAACTTCCCAACTTTAGGGAACTGCGTTTAGATTTTACTTTCAAGAACACATGGTCACCCACTTTAAACTCTTTGTGGGTTTTACCTTTATATGTGAAACTTTTCTTCCTATGTTGGGAAACCTTTAAATTATGCCTTATCTTTACCATCTTCTCTTCCATTTCTTGGAGAAGATCTAGCCCAACCATTGTGTGGTCTGTTGGGTTGTCCCAACTCACTGGCGTGTTACACTTTCTACCATAAAGTGTCTCAAATGGGATCATATTTAAAGATGCTTGATACCCATTGTTGTAAGAAAAATCTACCAAGTGAAGGTAGCCTTCCCATTTTGATGGTTGATCCATCACATACATCCCGAGCATATCTTCAATCACCCAATTTACCCTCTTTGTTTTTCCATCTGTCTTAGGGTGATATACTATGCTAAAGTTTAGATTTGTCCCAAATCCTTTGAATATCCCTTTCCAAAAGTTCGAGGTGAACTTGGAATACTTTTCAAACATAATTTTATTAGGTACACCATGCAGCTTAGCAATTTCTCGCATGTATATTTCAACAATGTTAGTTTCCTTGTGCGCTAACTTCACTGGAATAAAATGGGAAAATTTAGTAAGCTTGTCCACCATTACCGTAATAGAATCATGTTGCTTAGAAATCATAGGTAGCTTGGTAATGAAACACATGGTTACAACTTCCACTTCCACTCAAAAATGGGAAAACGTTGTAGAAAACCAGCTGGATGCATGTGCTCAGCCTTGACTTTTTGGCATTCAAGGAATCTAGCAATAAAATCAACAACCTCCTTTTTCATACCTGGCCAAAAGTATTGTTTTTTTATTGTGAAAATTTTCTTATGGTAGCATGGGTTTCCTGCATAAGGAACCTTATGCATCTCTGACAATAACATACTTTTTAACTCCTGGTCATTTGGCACATAGACTCTGCACCTATACATGAGGATTCCATTTTCTTTTAGATCATAACCTTGAAATTTTTGTTGTGACATACCTTGTTGTAAAGTCACCTTTATGTCCTTATAGCACTGATATGATTTGGAAACCTCTAAAATTTTGTCACACAAACCTAATTTCTACATGCTTATGGTTGTAGCATGCATCTCATGCACCCTTATGCTGAGTGTGTCAGCCACTTTGTTCTCTTTTCCTATGATATGCTTTATGTCAAATTAATAATCTCTGAGGAATTCTAACCACCTACTTTGTCTGGAATTTAAACTTGGTTGTCTAAACAAATACTTTAGACCACTATGATATATTCTCAAATCGAATCTTTTACCCATGAAATAGTGTCTCCATATCTTCAAGGCATACAATATGGCTACCAATTCTAAGTCATGAGTATCATAGATCCTTTCATTCTCTTTTAAATTTCTTGATTCGTACCATATCACATGTCCATTCTAACTAAGGAATCCACCGAGCCCTTCCTTGCATGCATCCATACACACAACAAAGTCTTCATCTAAATCAACAATTCTCAAAATTGGTGCACTTATCAACAAACTCTTCAAGTGCTGAAAACTCCTTGTGCAATCCGAAGTCCACTCAAATCTCACACCTATCTTTTGCAAGGATGTAATTGGATGCAAAATCTTTAATAAGTCTTCAATAAATCTTCTGTAATAACTTGCAAGTCCCATAAAGGACCTCACCCATGGAACATTTCTTGGTGTCGACCATTCCTCAATGGATTTTATCTTTTTTGGATCCACAACTATTCCTTCCTTGGAAATGATATGACCCAAATAATCAACCTGTCGCTGGTAAAATGAGCACTTGCTCAACTTTTCATACAACTAATGCTCCCACAACACTTGCAGTACCATCCTCAAGTGTTTCTCCTGCTCTTCCTCAAACTTTGAGTAAATAATTATGTCATCCAGAAATACAATGGAAAATCTATCTAAGTAACTTTAGAAAACTCCATTCATCAAACAAAAGAAGACAAATGGTGCATTTGACAACCCAAATGGCACCACTGTGAACTTATAATGTTTGTACCTCGTTTTGAAGGCAGTCTTGTTGATGTCTTCTTCTTTAATTCTCACTTGATAATATCCAGATATGAGATCAATATTTGAAAATATTTGTGTGCCCCTCAGCTAATCAAAGAGGTCATGTATCATTGGAAAATGATACATGTTCTTTATTGTTACTTTGTTCAACTACCTGCAATCGATACAAAGCCTCAACGTACCATCCTTCTCCTTCACGAACAATACTGGGGTACCCCATGGTGACACACTTGGGAGTATATACCCCTTCTTTACAAGCTCTTCAAGTTGCATATGCAACTCCTTCATCTCTGGTGTACTCATACTATAAGGATACTTGGATTCCAGGCATCAGGTTTATAGATAAATCAATATCTCTTTTCGGTGGAAACCCCGGTATATATTTAAATACATCCTCAAATTATTTTAGTACTGTGCAATCTTCAACATTTGGCACTCTCTCCTTATGTGCCTCTTCCATGTGTGTTGCAAATACTTGGCATCCTTTCCTATAACTTTTCTTCAATTGCAAGGCTGAAACTCCTCTAATAGTTTCATCTTTAGGAATTCCTTGAACTATTCTTAAATTTCCTGCTTCATACCCAACATTCAAGTCTCTGAATCTTCATCCTTCTTATGCTCAGTGTCAAATGTAGGAGGCTTGATCTTATTCATTTCTCCATGTAGCTCGTCCACCCCAGTCCTTCTCTTATGATTTCTGATAGGAGATGGAATTGAGCTATTGGACACTTTCCCAAATGAATTCTTTGGTGAGTGAGGGTGATTCCTATCAACACTTTAATTTATCTTCTCTTCTCATCATGAGACCTGCGAATTCTTGACCTACTTGTCTCAGTCTCCTTATCCATTTTCTTTTCTATTCTATCCAAGTTTTTCATCAACTTTATATTGAAGTCATCCTGCTACTCCTTGGCTTTCATAATCCTTTAATTATCAACTTTATAGCTTTGGACATATTTTTGCAGTCCCTTTATGGTTTCTACCAAGTTAACGCACTCTTCCTTGGATTTTGTACCATCAGCACCCAAACCAACATACATATCTTTTAATTCATAATCATGGACAAAATATCTCCACACTTCTTCCATGCTTCTTGACTCTTTGCGTTGATTATGTCCTTCTCTAATAGCTAATAATTCTACAAAGTGTGCAAGAAACAAGATTTGTTAGGCGAATTCTTGAGATAACTTCATGAAAAATATGCACCATCTTATCAAAATCCTTTCTTATGAAGCCCATGTGCACTGGTATTCAACACATACCAATGTGTGATGTCAATATTTGACATATACATCACGTATTAGTATTACGCATGCACCACCAGTTTTACTCTGTGCAACCTCAAACCTTAGTGCACACACTCATGCATCATTTTTTACTGCTCATTTTCAAGTGTTGCGCTCCACAATGTCAAAAATTTAGCGCACACACTTACGCATTATTATTTTAGGTGCACCATGGTCGCACTATAATTCCCAATTTGGCCACTTCTTAGTCCAAATTTTGCCTTAAATAGAAACTCATCCCATGCAAGATCGATGTTGAAACCGTAGCTTTGATACCATACTGTAACATCCCCATTACCAAACTTCTCTGATACCATACTGTAACATCCTCGTTACCAAATTTATTTGATACCAATTTGTAACATTACCCAACCTATTACTAAGTAATGCTACTCCAAAATCTAGTGCATAGAATCTACTCTATAACATTAGTCTGTGTATTAATACTTGAAGTAACATGCTCAACCCCAAGCTGAGTCACGCCACACAACTTATAACAATGGAAGTAACACAAAGAAACTATGTGCCCAAGCATACTGATCACAATGCTTTAATGCGCATGTATTCCATATTGAACATGAGGTCACTACTGCATGCGTAACCATTTTGTCGTCATACGCCAATTATATTTCCTTGTGCATTCAAATTGCTTCCATGTGCGCACAAGTAAATCCCACCTCTGATGCACACAAAGTATTCTTTGTGCGTAGGGCCATTCTAACCTCATCTTGAAGACTCATAACCAAAATCATAAGGTTAACATAACAGGAAAACTAACAACAATTGTCATACTCATGCACGACTACAAATACTGACTATCAGCACCACACATACATGTGCACGCAACATAATACATAATAACAACAATTACTTATATGCAACAACATGCAAGAATTAAAACCATATTAAAAACAGATAATTAAGCACACAATAAATGAGACAAGCACATAAAGACACTTATATTTTATGTAAAGTCACCAATTGTGTGTAGAACTAATATTTTCCTCCTAGCCATAGACTTTGTTGCTCATATAATTTCAGCAGTAATTCACCCCCGAGTTGGGACTAAACTCCACAAGGGAAAAAAGGTTCCTAATGATAGGCTAAGATCTGACAATCAACATAATTTATCAATCCAAGGTGCCATTGTTGCAACTATTCTACAGTCCATCATTCCCCATGCACCTATTACACCCAAGGAAGTGTGCCCCTTATCTACTCAATAGTCCCTCGACTGCCTCACTTCCCTTCCAAGGTTCTAGCAATAGGTTGGACAGGAAGTCTCATATCCCTAAAACTAATTCCCAAATCACCGGGGAACAATTCCCAACAAAAATATCACCTGAAGAGAATGTTCACGGGCCTGACAACCTACCTCTTCGAAAAAAAATCTCTCACCTAGAGAGACTACTCACGGTCCTTACAACCCACCTTTTCTAAAACAAAACTCTAGTTACAATACAAAAAACACTTACAAGATTTTCTCTGTAGATAAGGTAATAATTGTCCTTCTCAGATGGTATGACCCCGTCTACACATGAGAAAAATAATGACTCTCCCCCAAAATACACTAAGGCCAACGATATATATTGCATGCCTTAAACTAGACATTTTTCACCTTTAGAACTAGATTTAGCCACTTGGTGACCCGTTCCCCATCCCTCAAGAATGTGGGATAAATAATTATCTATAAATTAC
>ML780010.1:195902-205972 GCA_009831015.1 Picea engelmannii
GAAGAACTAGTCAACCTTTAGGGACCCTTCCTCAGTTTCCTATAACTTTGGGAGGGAAAATTGTCTTTATTGATGTCATGGTAGTCCAAGACCCCTTGGATTTTTCTTTACTCCTTGGGTGAGATTATGTCTATGCCATGAAATATATTGTTTCTACTCTTTTTCATGTGATATCTTTCCCTCACGATGGACGGGTTGTGACTTTTGATCGACTTTCATTCGTTGACCTCACCTGGATTGCCTCCCTGAATGGTTCTTATATACAGATGGTATCGCCCCCGCCACAGGTCAATTATGTGGCGTTGTTGCCCATGGCTTCAAATTCTGATGGCTTAGATCCAGTAGTTGACATGGTGATCTCTTCGATAGGGTTGTTAGAGTCTGATCTCTTTACTCCTATCATGACCCTCGACATGGTGTCCTTCCAGAGTGTGTTTCTTCCTTCCAGTGAAGACCTCTTGGAAGCCATGACCGAGTTTTGTCCCTTGACATGGTGTCATTCTGGAGCATTGTCCTCTTGGAATCCATGATCAAGAAGAGAGACTCTGAGGATAGTTTTTGTGTCTCTGACACAACCTCATTAAAAAATGAAACAGAGGTCTATGAGCATGATTTTATGATTTCAAGCTCATTAAAAAATGAAACCAGAATTGAGCATAGTTTTTTAATTTCAAGCTCGTTAAAAAATGAAACCACTTATGAGGATAGTTTTTTACGTCTCTGTGGCAACCTCGTTAAAAAATGAAATAGAGGTTATGAGCATAGTTCTTGTTTCTGTGTCAAGCTCATTAAAAAAATGAAATAGTTTTCCCCCTCTCTATTTGAGTCAAGTCCTTCGTCTAGTATTTGAAGCTTCATTTCATTCGCCTTTGCAGTTGGATGAAACAAAGCTTGGGGGGCATTTGCCTTCGGCCTATCGACTTCATGCTCAAGTTGAACCGCTAACTTCTTAAGATGGGGGCTAAGTACCAGCCATGTGAATTCGTGGATAATGCGTTGGGAAGTTCAAGCATAGTTTTTACTTTAGTTCAATCTTGTGTAAAACTGAAACCACCTACCACAAGCATAGTTTCCTCTGGTTCAAGCTTGTGTAAAACTGAAACCAGGTCCAAGCATAGTTTTGTTTAGTTTTTAAGCTTGTGTAAAAATTAAAATCTATCCCAAGCATAGTTTTTTTTTTTTTTAATGCTTGTGTAAAAAATAAAAACAATCTTGAGCTTAGTCTTTGTTCTTTCTCATGCTCGTTAATACATGAGAATAAGTTACCGAGCTTAGTATTTGTTCTTTCTCGTGGTCGTAAATATGTGAGAATGTAACCGAGTATACTTTTATCACTTTTTCGGACTCGTAAAGGTTATACGAAAAAGGAACCCCTTGGAGTTTCCTTTAAGCTCTTTTCAGACTCTCTAAACATGAAAAGATTGTCGAGCGATCTTGTTCTGTTCACGCTCGTAAAATTAGTTGAATAAAACATTCAATGGGCGATAGTTTATCACTTTTTTTGGTCATGTTGAACTATTTTACAAAAAAGGAACTGAGAGACTTATCTTTAAGTGTTTTTCAGACTCTATAAACATGAAAAACCCCCGAGTTTTCTTTCTTTGGACTTGTAAAACAAATATCGAAAGGCCTATATGGGACCAAACCACTCCTTCCTAGGGTTCATTAAACATACTGCGAGGGACTCATCCGAAGGATGAGCTTACATTAAAATCATATGTTATCCTCCTCAAGCTTGTGTAAAAATAAAGAGGTACTCGCCAGAAATGGTGGGGGAAAAAATTGGGAAAGAAATATGTCTAAACCTGTATTCCATGGAAGAGTCACTTTTGAACATGACACCCTTTCACTCACCTTGTGTCTAGGTTGGAAAATCCACTTGTATCCTGATCATACTCCTATAAGATTACAAATTGGTCTGTGATCCTTGTTGTTGAGTCAGTATTTCCAAGACAGTTGTCGTGTCATCAATATGTTCAAAGAGAAACTCAACCCGGAAAGCCTTCTATTGCGTCGGTCATTTCTGCAGTCTTTAAGCCTTCTGTTGCATCGACCATCCCTGAGTCAGTCCTAAATCACTTGTTACTCTGATCTACATCAAATCTGGTTTCTTGTTTCGTGCCATTGATGTGGGATACATTAAGGCCCTCCTGTGACAAGTCTTTTCCTATCGACTTCAACTCATTATCTAGGAATTAGACTTAGACACTAATTGGTACCTTGGAACTTGCATGCCTCAATGGCATGTTTTCTCACTTTCGACAGTGGGTTTTCATTATTGACCGGTAATCAAGTGGTTTCTACCATGTTCGACTTCAGCACATGTATTTGCATGGTTAGATTCGTACTATAGAGTGGTGGATATGAAGACCCTGGATCTTTTCTGTCAGATTCAGGTTGCATTGGAGTATATTCAGATTATATTGGTGCATAGATCCATAGTGTATGTCTAGTGGCTATGTTCAGATTTGAGTCTTTAACACATAGATCCACAGTGTATTTTTGGTGGCTATGTTCAGATTTGAGTCATATTGGCATGGCTCCACAGTGTATGTTTGGTGGCCATGACCTGTCTTACTTGACATGGATCTTTGCATGTCAGCTTTTATGATTTGAGTCATTTGTATTCTGAGTATGGGAATTCCTACCTAAGTGATCATATATTATTGTACTCTATTTTCTTGCTTGTTAGCAGGTTTCCGACCGACTGTTCCTGGTTCCCTACACACACTCGACAAAGTATTTAAGCTATCACTCTGTTATAACTTCATACTTTTGGGGGCTCTCATTTACACATTATTTTTGTCATCCCTATGATCGTTAATTATGTAAACCTATCTTTTGCCTTCAGAGGGGTCAGTGGCCTGAGTTCCTGAAGAGAGAAGGGAGAAGAACTTTTCTTGAGAAAATAAGTTGTGTTTTCCTTTGTAAAAACCCTATAAAAATGGAAGTTCGCACGCTGCATTATAGCTAGGGTGCGAGAATGCTTGATTCTCGTAGGCTGCATCATAGCTAGATCGTGAGGAGTTCATAGTCTTCTCTATAGGCAGGGTGCGAGAATGCTTACACGTGGGAAAAATGAGCATTTTCTAGAATCTTCTAGAAGGAGAAACTTCCATGGTGAGGTGGCATTCGAATGGTTTGGATCTTACTCACTTTCATTATTTAGTGGGATCATCCTAACCTCCTCACCTTATCCTCTTCATCTTATAAAAGGAGAGGAGCTCTCATGGAGAAGGGCTAAGTTGTTTTTGACTTGGGATTGTTAGCTTGGTTAGAGTGGCTTTGAGATTTGCTTTGTCAAGATAGATTGTGAGTAGCTATCAGATCCATGGTCTCAGAATCCTTGGAGAAAGAAGTGTGTGGGGAACAAAGGATAGTTGGAAGGGACCTTACGACATCAAGGCCATGGTTGTAATCTCTCTTTCACATTTAATATGATACAGTAATATGATTGTATGAACATTGGAACGAATCTAGGATGGCGATGGCAAGAGGAAGTGGCGTTTAAATGGTATGTCGTCTATCCCTCTTTAGTTAGTAAATTCAATATCTAAAACTTAAGGAAAGCGTCATGTTCTGGTGTGTTTTGTTCTAGATCTAGGTGGATCTAGGGAGATCAGTTAGTGTCGGCACCTACCGATTTATCCAATAACACACAGTTTCCCTTCTGATACAATCTCAAAGTTAGAGCCTCCAACCTCTCTGTATGTTCCAAGCTTCCTTTCTAGCTTCACAATGAGGAGGGATATATCACAAGCTATGTCCGGGACTTGCTCTTCCAGCCTCACAAATATCTCCTTTGCATCATCTCGAGGGTTGTTATGAAAAAACTTGACGACCATGGCTAGGGTTCTGCAAATTTCTTCTTAAATTGATTCATGGATCTCTGCAACTTCCCACAAATACCGCAAAGAAACATGTTTTGATACCAATATGATCCGTAAAGTTCTATCGATATTCCAATGGAACAATTCATCACAACGGATCTTAAACTACTCTGAAATCTTAGATTTTTGCAATTTATTTCCTTGGATCCCAGATTAGTTAATTACTAGATTTGCTTGAATTTAATAAATAATTGAAATATAAAAATGAAAGAATGTGCACAAAATACACACCATCAACACAAATGAATACAATATTTGACCTAGGAAACCCAATACGAGAGAAAACCCAGATAGAAGATGAGGCATATGCTCTTCTCTCTTTGCTTCAGTTATAAAATTACATACAAAAAAATGGGAACTCACTATGTAGTTACCTTTTGACATTGTGGCCTAAATGACTGCTACATAATCCTTCTCCTCTTTTATGCGCACAAAATACCACTCTGGTATGTTTTTCTCGGCTATGGAACACGATACAATGAAAAAGAATGGAACCCCTTCTCCTCCTAGCAGCCCAATACTTAACATAGCCTGATAGCCATGTATGTGTTGGATTTACTTCACACACATATAGGATTTATTTTTCCTAAGGATTTCCCTTTTTTATTAGTCATTATCCAGTCTCCTAGATTTTAGGAAGAATATTCCTCTAGGGAGAATATTCTCTTCATCTTTCACTTTAGTTTGATTAGTTGAGTGGAGTCTAGATGTTGCATTGGTTTTGTCACCATGCAACATTGGGATCATCACCAACTAATGCACATTAGCCTTGGTATCATCACCAGACTAGCGCATTACCCATGATTCCCTGATCCCCTCCTCACTTCACTATGTTTCAGTCAGTTAACTGAAGACTGGTAGACTAGTTAACTCAGACTAGGTGGCAGTTCACTCTCGTAACTACCCGAGAGACTAGACTAGGTGGAAGTTTACTACCGTAACTTTTGGTGTGTGTCTATATCACTCTATACCACAACTATGGTGCATTGGTTACTCATGTAGCCTATATCTATTGTAAATTATTCACTCTTTGTGTGTGGAATACGGTTAATGAGCATTCTTCCATTCTTTCTCTCTTACTTCTTCTTTCTCAATTTCTCTCTACAAATGTGTGTGGTATTTTCTAGCTAGATATATTATGTGCAGGTTCAACACATTTACATGGTATCAAAGCCGACGGATTGCTAGGAAAAAGACACACCAGATTCTTTTTGCAGGTACTGAAGATTGAAGAACGCATAAAAGATGGATTAGTCACCAACAATACTTCTCATGCCTCCTAACTATTTGAAATGGAAACCAAAAGTTATGCTTCAACTCATATGCGGATAATTGTATCAAATAACTATGGCAACAAAAGTATATCCTAATTCCGCCAATGAGAAAAACGACTTTCTCAATAGACAAGATATGGCCATAGGATTTATCTGCTTGTCTATTTCTCCATAAATTCTCCACCAAGTATATGATTTATCACAAGACTCAACTCCAAATGAATTATGGACCAGATTGGAGGTTCTATTGGGGAATAAATAAGATTGTGAAGACTGCATGCAAAAGGTTGACAAAATAGAGAATGTAGAAAAGCCACTAGAAGATAAATCATCTCAGTTTGAAGAGCCTTCTACACAAGTATTTGCACAAATTTGTATTCCAATAATTGAAGATGATGTCTACTCCATTTCATATTTTTTTTCTAAATTTCATGTGGAATATATATGGCATGCATCTCAGGGGTCACATACATACACTTTTCCATACACAATGCATGCATCTTAGGAGACAAAAAGGGAGTCGCGCACATCAGACTCAATTATGATATTTTCTAAGAAAAATTTGTAGAAACAAAAATTGGATATTTGAATTCCTCTTAGGAAAATATCCAATTTCAGGAAGTGAGGTTATGATCATTTTAAAATGAACAAAATTTCAGCACTTTTCCTGAAATGACAACATGGTTTTCAAAGTTTCATCCAAACTTTATTTGGATCTTCTTCATTACAAGAAGAGAAAGTGGATATGTGTGGGCATCTCAATGGTGCATCTACTTCATCAGATCCATGCAGACATCTACGTCTTCAACAAAATATTCAACAAGCACAAACTTGCACAATTGCGAGGTCTTCTTGGAGTGAAGGATAGGGTTTCTTAGCAACTTATTTTTGTTCCTTCTCATTTTTTTTATGCATTGTAATTTGCGGGGGGGGTTCCCATGAGGTTTTCCCTCTTTCCTCGTTTATTTCAGTGTACGTTTTGTATTTGGGTACCTAACATGGCCTCGTTGTCGGGACCCATTCTTTATTTTCACCATAGTGATGTTCAATGGTGTTGGAGTTACTTCAAACACACATAGGATTTCTTTTTCCCAAGGTTTTTCCTTGTTTATTAGTCATTATCAAGTCTCCTATATTTTAGGAGGAATATTCCTCTAAGGAGAATATTCTCTTCAGTTTTCACTTCTGTATGACTAGTTGAGTGGAGTCTAGATGTTGCATTGGTTTTATTACCATGAAACACTGGGATCATCACCAGCTAATGCGCATTAGCCTTGGTATCTTCACCAGACTGGCGCATTACCCATGATTCCCTAATCTCCTCCTCACTTCACTCTGTTTCTGTTGTTGAAACAATTTTTAAAGTTTTTATCTCTAAGACTAAAACTTTCCTTTTTCGGGTTTCGGCTTTTCATAAAGAATAACCCTCGCTATCATTTCCAAAATCCCGATACCGAAATCCCGAAAAATATTTATTCTTTAAATAATCAACGGAAAAAAACCAAAAGTGTTTTAAAAGTCCCGACGCGCATTCTGTAAAGTTATTTTTAATCACGGTAATTTAAACCCTAAAGGAGTTGATTAGCAATATTTAAACCTTTTGGGATTCGGGTCTACTCAAAACCATATGTTTTCCATACATATTGAATCACGAAATCTCGATCCCCAATTTCCCGAAAGAATGGACGTTAGTTTTTAATCCTCATTAATTAATTTACTAATACAATAGTTAAGGCCTAAACATAATCTTATCATGATTTCGCAATTTCGGGAATCGGGGTTTAGCGATGACATACCTCATGTATCCACGATTAATGAAACCCCGAAACATGAAGTCTCGAACCATGATCAACGTTTAAACTGAACTAACTTTGTTTTAAAAACATGATTAACGGTAATTAATTTTTTTAGGTATTTTCTTATTTTCGGTACCGTTGAATGAAATCTTTCGAATTTTGAATCTGGGATTGCCAAAATACGACCACATTAATAACGAATAACTGATGATTTATGTGACACTAATGTGTATCTCAAAAATATTCACTGCATTTAAGGTATTAAGTTCTTGTCAGCTGCGTCAGTACCTTCATCAGTAAATGAGTTAAAAGAGAATTAAAGGTCTGTGTTTCGCAATTTATCCTAGTTCATGCTACCAGGTGTAAGATGCATTCAGCTAAACTCATACATCTCTCTTCTATGACAGGTTTTCATTCTGATACGAAAATCATGGCACCAAAGAAAGCACCGAAGAAGAGTGAAGATACAGAGGAGATGCGTAACCCAGAAGGAGATATCATATCCGACACTACACCACACGCCATCGACTCAATTAAATCCTGGAGATAAATCTATGAACTCCTGGATTACGAAATCAAAAATTCTCCTGCTAATTCCGAGAATCACCTTCGGGATATAGCAGAATCGGAGCTTCATAAGATCGCAGCACGCCCTCGAATCATGGCATACAATGACATGATCAATTGGGCCTTGTAGAAGGTTGATATCCCGACAAGAAGCATTTTAAACAATCAAGTGGTCGTTGTCGGCTCATTCAGGCCAGAGCATATACATGTAATGTACAAACTCTCACCAAATCCTAAGTACATTTATAATGTTGAATTTACAGCTGAGTTTCAAAGGAAACAATGTACTGAGGCGGACCAAACATATCATAATTTTATTAAAGGATGGTGGAGATGTCCATCGAAATTTAGGGCCGATACCCATGGAATTTATGCCACAACATATTTGAATGAGTACATGGTCTATGTAGCCATTATGTTGTGTAGACTCTTTGGGAAAAAGAATCCCTGCCATTTCCCTGCAGAATGGGTGCCCCTTTTAGAAGAAGCATCAAAAGGATACACTTTTAACTGGATCAATATTTTGTCTAATAACCTAGCCCAAGAGGTTTCAAATTACAGAGTTGCAAGATCTAAAGGTCAGCCAGTGGCCTTTTACATGTCGGCATACATCATGGACGCAATTTGATTTGTGACTCCATTTCCCCTGATGAATTGGAGTTGGAACATAACCTTCCCCGAACCCATTCATGAGTATCACTCTGTGCTATGGGAAGAAAATTCTAAGAATGTGTTTTACGAAATTTGTCATTTTATAGTAATTCCAATGCATAAAATGTTTTATGGCTGTGAACCCCCTCGCATTTCTGAGACAGTCTCAGAAAACCTCAAAGCAATAGCCGACTGGTTCATTGATGAAAACTTCTCTCACATTAGGGTTTATGGGTGCTCAATCCCCCCTCATGTGCTTCCAAAATTCCTCCCAGATAGACTGGTGTGTAGAGAGGTAGCACACCAAATAGTAAAAGGCGGTATTGGAATAGAGCTAAAGGCAGCTCAAAAGAAGTCCTAGCCAATCTTCCCTGTACATATCAGGAAATTTTCATTGCAAAACCTAGGTCATTCTAAAGTGGAAGCCAAAGCACTAGAAGAAGTTAAACTGGTAAATATCAAACATAAAAAAAATGACCCTTATCAACTAGTGAACAGACATTTGATGCACTGCAATATGAAAGCTTATGAACACAAAAAGTCTGTTTATGATGATATATTCAAAGAAGTTAAATCCTATGAGGAGGTATTGAACAGGGTACAGGCCTTATCACCCGACTTACAGACTGATTTCATGTCCTTCCAAAGTCACAGGCGAAGTTGTTTGCCAAATATTTTGTAGGGTGAATACACGACCCCCCCTCCAGAGCAGGAAGGGCCTCCCCCAGGTTTTGAAACAGAGTTACAGGATACAACAGCTACAAAGGGAAATATGAAGGAGATTGAAATGCCTTCACACGAAACAAAAGTTCCTCGGATAGAGAAATCAAAGTCAAGGAAAGATAAGGACTTGGAAACATCCCCAGAAATCCCTGAGGATTTTCCCAAAAAAGTAGTAGGAACAGCATCAACGGAGCTTGGAAGTCCTATTAATTCTTTGACCCCTTTGCAGTCTACTTGTGGTAACCCCCAAATGAAATTCCTATACGTTAATGATCTCGAACCTATTTCTAGGGATGAGATTCCTTCCTCTGATTACTTTTTCAGTAAAAAGAGGAAGGCTATCCTGAAATAGGAAATGCATCCAAGAGGAGACATGGTGATAAAAAAGCACAAGATCATCGTAGATGGACAAAAACTTGAAGAGGGGGAATTCGCTACAAAAATAGCAGGCACAATGGGAGCCTTAGCATTGGAAAATTTATACTATGTGGGTAATTTGAGAACTATGTTGCAGCAGAAAGATCAGATGATAGCTCAGCTACAAAGTCAAGGAGACTGAAAGAAGTATCAATCGAGAGATAAACAAGGGTCTAGAACGAGTCAGATTCAATGACATTCAAGAGATTCAAAAATTGAAAGCAAGCTTAGATGAAGCAAACATGAAGATACAGGCCAGTCAAGCACAGGTCCTACATCAGGAAGAAATGAATAAACAATTACAGAACAAGATGAGTTCAATCCAAAATCAAGTGGTAAATATGGAAACTTTCCAAGCCAGGGCATTGGGAAAATGTATTCGTTGTCTTAAAATAGAAGAAGGAAGTTCATCAATGAAGACATTGTTACCCATTATTTTGGTCATCATAATGATGTGTTGATGATGGTGTACTCAGGCTTCTCCTAAGAACTTTCTCCTGAGAAAATTAGCATTCATCTCTTCCCATAAAACTCACTTTTGAAGAGAGTTCGCAGATTGCTAGTATCCCAGGGTGCGAGAATGACCCATTCTCGCAGACTGCCTTAAGCTAGGGTGCGAACTTCTCACACTGTACAACATAGCTAGGGTGCGAACCTTCTCTAAAGTATGGAAAAAGATGGATTCTCGATGGTTCTAGAAGGGAATCTTCTAGAAGAATGGGTTGGCATTCGAATGGTTATCCTTGTACTGG
>ML780010.1:206022-219605 GCA_009831015.1 Picea engelmannii
ATGTCCCTTTCCCATAAAGCTATTCTCACTTTATTGTGTAATTCCTTGATCATACACATAAGTTGACAGTTGAATATATTTTGCTATCTTCACTTTGGTTGGTTTGTGTTGTCTTGGTCTTGACCTCACGAGAGCATCGGAGCAAAGTAGGAGCAACAGAGACCCTAGCAATCGATACAAAGGTATGTTACTTATTCCTTCCTACTAGTTAATTCAATGGTCAAAACTTAGGGAAAGTGTCATGTCCTATCCTATTTTGTTCTAGATCCAGGTGGATCTAGGGAGATCTGTTAGTGTCCGCACCTATTGATTAGTCCGATAACAAAATTGGCGACTCCACTGGGGAATAACCCATTTTCTTGTGGTTTTTGGTATTTTTCCTTGGCCATTTTCTCTTGCCTTACTTTTCTCCTTTCATATCAATCTCTAAGTCTTCAGGATACCTTGATAGACCCTCTGGGTCCAGAGGCCTCTTCAAATTTTGTGTCTTTTTCCAAAAATTTGATTATTTTCAGACATTCTCGCACTGCACTCCACAGTAGCCTACGAGAACATACTGAGTTCGCACCCTGCCTTTACGTTCAGTGCGAGGTTCTAGCACTCTGATCAAAGCTCACCTACGAAAATCACTCATTCTCGCACTGTGTAATACTGCTGGCCTGCGAACCCTGTTTTTCAAAATTTTTGCTTTAAGACTTTGGCATGATCAACTGCCTAGATCAGTGTAGGTGCCTCAAATAAGTTCTTGGACCATTGATTGATGTTTTTCTTGTCTTCATTTTTGTTCATGAACAGTCTTAGGATTTTCAAAGGCTCTTCTTGTCACTTGTTCATGACTTTCATTTCTTGACTTTTCTTGGCAAAGCTATACTCTCTGATTTCGAAATCTGAGTGTGCTTGTTTGGTTAAGGACCGACGATCGGTTGAAATTTGAGCTTCTTTGTCTTTATCATTTGCTTATTCTTTGAAAGATCACTTTTCTTATGCAATTGAGAAGACTAGTTTGGTTTGCTTGTTATTTTTGTTTCCATTGAAAGAGTGGTTTGGGTTTTTGTCATTGCTTGTTCATTGGTTTTTTATTTTCTGCACTCTCACCATCAGGGTGTAGGTCCTTTTTGAAAAGTGAACAAACGTTTTTCTTTCAAAAGCATTTTCGTTTTCGAAAACATTGAAAATCAATTGTTGAAGTTATTGAAAAAGAAACAATAGAGAATTGTTATTTTTTGTGTGATTTGTTGCATTTTCATTTTAAAGGAAATTGTGTCTTGTAGTTCAAAGTTTGATCTAGAAAACTTCTCTTTCCCTCCCATACATAGGATTCATTGAATGAAAATTGCTATATTTCATTCTCATCCGTGCATTGTTGGGTCAGAGTCTTATACAACATAAGTTTCATCTCCGTCTCCTTTGAGTAAACAACAACCCTTAATAACACTGCGCAATCATAAAATTTAACTAGTAACTCTTTTCTAGGGCTCTATTACACCAACATTTAGCTAGGCTAGTGCTTTGGAATAGGAAGAGAGATACACTCTCCAAAGCACAAAACACACAATAGCATCTTGTGTTAGGGAGTGTTCAATTCCATTTGCAACATCTTGTCCTGGGAAGCACTTCTCACATAAGGGTCAAGCATGAGGTCGCATTGATATTGACAGAGTTACTCACCCTGCTTTGTTGATATCAATGTAGAGATTGCACATATTATGGGGATCACTCGGAGGTATACCCACAATGATGAGTGGAAGCCTTTTGAGTTGATTTCGGGCTAGATACCCTGCCCTTGCTTGTGGATCGGACTGTCGACTGTTCCCCCAGGCTTTATTGTTGTTGGTGGTAACCTTAGTGGCCTATCTTTCTAGGTTCTTACACGAGGTGATTGTGAAGGGGAAAGTCTTCACGATACCTGGAATTGACGTTGACCAAACTCACTCGGGCTCCTTGGAGGGTATACCCACGATTATGTGTGGGAGCTTGCACTAGGGTGTAAGTCCGTTAAGCAGGTCATCAGCGTAACTTTTCCACCCTAGCCCAGCCCCTTCTCGTCTCGTTGTTGCGACGTTGGATTTCTTCACCAACTAGTGACTTCAGAATTAGAAGGTCTTGTTTGCTTGGTGTTGCTTCCTAGATTTTTGTTTACTAGAACGTGTTGTTTTGTTTACCAAAGTTGACCATAAGATTTTCTTCATGAAGTTTGTCACTCGTTTACAATAGCTCCTCCACATCGTTCATGTAGAATGTAGGGTTTATCTCCAGAGCATCTGGAAGGTTCTCAACCCTTGCCTACAAGTACACCTGAGGGCTCTCCTCGGCAAAGTGAAGTCACAGTCATCACCACGCCACAAGTGGAACGAACCGACTCTCTAGAACATTTTAGAATTACAAATACTCGAGAGGACTTTTGACTTCACCCTGATTCTGAGCGAACTTTTATGCGACTGAATTCTTCCGTAGACTTAGTTGTTACATCTTCTGGCTCACCAGTTGGACTCTTTCCAGGCATTGAAGGCCAAGATCTTTTTTGGTCTACAGGCGTTTTCTGATGAGACCTTTTTGGTCTAGGTTCACCTGTGATTTTCGAGATCAACCCACCTATGATTTCTGAAATCTCTAGCCCAGAGATAGTACCGTTTACCATGGCCTATCACTTTACCGTCCCTGCCGAAATGGCCCATCTCACAGATACTACGAGTGTTCCAACCGAGTTTACTGCGGTTAGTCTTGCTCCCATCAACACACCGCAAACGCCCAATGTCATTTCGAAACTACCACCTGGATATCGTGCATTGAATGCTTCCATTCCCACTCCTACGCAAACCCCATCCGGCTCTCCCGGTGGTCCTTCTTCTTCTGGGCACTCTCTTCCCGATTTTATTCCAACACTCCCTCAATTTCCTTTTGGAGGACCTTCTTCATCTTCTACTGGTAGGCTTTATCCTAGTGGAATTATTCCGTCGTTCACTCCAACTTACCAGATTCCCGTCGGTGGACATTTTCACCAAAGTGGTATGACTCAACCCCCTTTCAACGGGCAAATTCCTATTGGCATGCAAATGCAAATTGGAACACTACCCCCAATTGGAACACTACCCCCAATTGGAACACCACCTTCGATGGGAGGACCGACCCCACCTTATGGTCAAAACATCCCTCCGTCCTTGGCCCAGTATTGGAATCAGTTGATATAACATCCTCCTCAATCGACTGGGGGGTAGCAGTTTCCAACTACATCCGTAATACACCCTAGGATGGGCCAACTATATCTAGATTCGTTCAATCCCATTTGGGGGGCGAATGCTCAAACTCAAGTCCATGTTCCAGGGTATAATCCTATGAGCTACTATCCTCTCCAACCACCACCGAATCTGCCTGGGTATTCACATTTTATGCAGACTACTTATGGTCCTACTGGTTTGCTGACAGGGATTCCTCCCCAAAGCCACCAGTACCCGCAGGTGAATCGACAATTACCCTTCATAGCCACTTTGGATCTTCCAGACTTGTCAAGGATTTTAAATGATCTGATTCTTCACTCTCCCTAATGGCCTGCTATCCCATCCAAGCTACCATCATACATTCCTAAATTTGATGGCAAAGCGGGAGAGGACCCAAACAATCATGTTATGAATTTTCACCTATGGTGTTCATCCAACTCATTGATGGATGACTCTATTCATTTATGTCTTTTTCAATGAACTCTCACAGGTTCTGCTGCGAAGTGGTATATAGAATTTCCACGAGGTTTCTTCTCTGACTTCAACACCCTAGCTATGGATTTCCTCACACACTACCAGTTACCGATTCGTTATGAAACAGGGACCGAAATTTTGACTTCGCTCAAACAGAACAAGGCCACTCATATATCTAATCACATTCATGAGTGGCGACGGCGACGACGTCTTATTAAACTCGAACTCCCCGATCAGTTGCTGGAAGAATGGTTCACCAAATCATTTGTGAACGACATCGGTCGTGACATCGCCATGGGTGGAGTAGTCACAAAAGAAGAGGCCATAAGTCATGCTCAGTATCTTGACCTCGTTTACTCGCAAATGGGAACCCTTTACAATTTACTACCTGACTTACCTCATCCTTCCACTTCCACCACTTCAACTACTCCAGTTGCTTCGCATGCAGCTGACGGTGTGATTGGCACTTTCCAGGCCCAACCACATTCTGCCTCAAGCACAAACCCCAAAACTGCTTCTTCTAATGTTCAAAATGCTCTGTCTCTTGCCCCTCCCACCGGCAAGACTTCTGAGGTAAATGCACTCCAATCTACCCCAGCCGGTAAAAACAAATCTAAAAAGGGGAGAGGTAAGAATAAGGAGGACAAAAATACTTCTCAAGCAGAGCAAACCAAAACTACACCCGTTGAAGATAAGGATAAGCGCAAACCTCTATACCCTTGTCTTATATGTGGTGATGATCACTACACGAAGGATTGTCCACGACACACCGAGGTCACTAAGTTCCTTCAAGGAGCTCCAAAACCACCTGCACTGGTCGTTTTTTCCCAACCCTTCCCATCTCAACAACAGGCTCAGTTGGTCATTCATGACCAACCCTCATCTTCTACTACATCCTATTTTTTGATGTGTACTGGCGATTCAAAGCAGAGTGACGTTGCACTCACTACTCGAGCCAAAGATTATTCTTCCTCTAAAGAGAAGTTTGATGATCTACCCCCTTCCTTGGTACAACCCTCTCTCGCGACTC
The DNA here is from genome assembly GCA_009831015.1 of Picea engelmannii. Lineage (NCBI taxonomy): Eukaryota > Viridiplantae > Streptophyta > Pinopsida > Pinales > Pinaceae > Picea > Picea engelmannii. Next base: position 210,742 of record ML780010.1, read on the forward strand.
CACCTACCAACGGTCCTCTTCATCTCGAAAAACCGTGCCTCGACACAGTTCTACGACCCCCCCCAAAGGGCGTTGTTCGGAAATCGGCTTTCAATCCACATGCTCATGTTGCCTAGAACTACAGCATTGTTGAAGATCTGGCCCAAGAACCTTCTACGATGTTAGCCCTTGAAGTCCTTCAAACTTGTCCCACACAATGAAAGGCATTGTTGAAAGCTATCGGTGGAATCGATCCGACGGATACGAATTTAATAATTTTTGACTTGGAGGATCACATTCCAAGGTTACCCCCTCAACTCGTGTTCCAGATCCAAGTGATTGTCTCTGACAAAAACATTTTCTTAACCGTTATAGACGAGGGTGCCTCGACATGTGTCATGTCTCTTGCTTGCTAGAAAGCCATTGGCTCTCCTTCTTTGAATGAATTCCAGAATACTCTTAAATCCTTCAACGGCTCCGGTTTTAAGCCCTACAGTTTCCTTCCTTTGTTGCCCATCACATTAGAAGGTAAAATGGTCCAATTCGAAGTGGAAGTCTTTGACGCTCCCCTTAATTACAATCTTCTGCTTGGCTGCAGCTGGATCGATTCCATGCGCGCAGTTGTGTCGACCCTTTTTCGTGTGGTACGTTTCCCACATCAAGGAAAGGTCGTCACTGTCGACCAACTAGCCTTCTTTAATTCTGATACCCATACTGGAAACGTACCGTTCATTGCTAAAACCCCACCGAGTTATGAGAACATCGGTGTAGGCCTTCTCAAGGACTCTTCATTAATGGGTACTTTCCCCATTCCACCGCCCGATGTTCCACGCTCATATGTTGCTTCAATCAACATGATCTCCACCTCGATTCATGAACTTCCTATGTCTCACAACCCTTGGATAGTACCTGACCCTGGAGATCATCTTCATTACGACGACGCAATGTCGTTAAGTCCAGTTGAATCCGCCTATCAGGCCATTCAATCAACAACACCTTCTACCCCCTCTCTTGACGAGTTGTCTCCCAATCCTTTTCGTGTCATTTTTCCCACAGATGAGATGATCATGTTTGTCATGGAGGACACCCCTTGGGACGATGGGCATCATAATTCCATCCTCTTTCTGGAGAAACATACCATTGAGAACTATCAACGGATCTCGACCCCGTCGACTGTTGTTGTCATTTCCACCGTTCCCGAGTCTGCACACGATGTGTTTTCCGAAGGGAACTTAAGCAATATCTCACCCACTATTCCCCTTGACATATCCGTCAAACCTGGGATTGTCGAAAATGTCCATATCGGAGCTTCGTGTTCTTCTGACAAAGTTGTCACCTACACGTCCCTTTTCAAAGAGTTTTGTGACATCTTCGCATGGAGCTACGAAGAAATGTCGGGTATCGACCCTGAGATTGTGATACATGAAATAAAGACATACCCCGACGCTAAACCCGTCCGGCAACGCCTTCGTCCAGTTCACCCACATAAAGAAACCACTATCAAACTCGAAGTTGAGAAACTTCTTAAAGCTGGCTTTATTTATCTGGTGGCTCTCACAGACTGGGTTTCCAATATTGTCCCGATTGGCAAGAAACAAGGCATCATTCGTGTATGTGTTGATTATAGGGATATCAACAAAGTTTGTCCCAAAGACCACTTTCCTACCCCCTTTGTCGATCAGATTGTCGATGATTGCATCGGAAGTGAAATCTTTTCTCTCATGGATGGTTTCTCCAGGTATAATCAAATCAACATTGTTCTTGAGGATCAACATAAGACCGCTTTTATTTGTCCTTGGGGTACTTTTGCCTATCGAAAACTCAATTTTGGTCTCAAGAACGTTGGCGTAACTTTTCAATGCTCTATGTCTTATGCTTTCCATGATATCAAGCACATTGTTTAACCATATCTGGATGATTTACCCACTCACTCAATGCGCCGAGTCGATCACCCAACCCACCTCCGAGCCATTTTCGTTCGCTGTCGGTTCTACTGTATATGTTTGAATCCTCATAAGTGCATTTTCTGCGTGGAATCTAGCCGCCTTCTAGGTTTTATCATTTCGCGTCAAGGGATCTGGGTGGATCCTTTAAAGGTTGAGGTGATCCTTAATCTCCCTCCTCCTTCTACACTTCGCCAGTTGCAAAGTTTGTAGGGGAAAGCAAACTTTCTTCGTCGTTTTATTCCAAATTATGCCGAGATAACTCGTGGATTTACGCGGCTCCTCAAAAAGGGTTCAGAGTTCATCTGGGATACCATTGCCAACAATGCTTTCAAAGCTTTGAAATTGTCCCTAACGCGTGCTTCGCTTATCTTTCCCCCCGATTACAGTCACGATTATTTCCTCTACCTTGCTGCCTCGGATTACACCATTGGTATGGTTCTCATCCAAGAGGATGATGCTAACGACGAACATTTTATATACTACTTGAGTCGAAGTCTAACGCCTATTGAAATCAAGTATTTACATGTCAAAAATTTGGCCTTGGCTGCCATCCAAGTTGTCCAACGCTTCCGGCACTATATCCTCTCGCGCAAGACTACGGTGATTTCTCACTACAACCCTATGCAACACATTCTTACACGTCAATTTCTAGGGGGCAAGTACTCCAAATGGATTGTGATACTCTAGGAGTTTGACTTGGAATTCGAACGCGCCAAGTCCAAGAAGTCCTTAGTATTTGCTGAGTTGATATGCGACTTTCCCTATTCTGCAACGGAAAATGTAGCAGCTGATTCATTACCCGATGAATCTCTTTTCCTTATCAGCACTGATGATCTTTGGTATGGTGATATCATTATATATCTCCAAACCCAGACTTTCCAGCCAACTTTGTCTAGTACTGACCGACGTCGCATACGCTATCAAGCTCGTCAATATATTATCCTCGGGGATACTCTTTCTCGTTGGGGGATTGACTCTGTTTTTCGACATTGCCTAACATTCGACGAAGCCGAGAAAGCTCTGAATGACTTCCATTATGGAGCCTGTGGTGGTCATATGTCTGGGTATGCTACTGCCCAGAAGATTTTACGAGTAGGGTATTTTTGGCCTTTTTTATTTAACGACTGCATAATCGCCGTTCAAAAATGCCATGCTTGCCAGACCTATAATCAAAAGATACGGTCACATCCTTCTCCTCTTCACCCTTTGGTCTCCGTTGGCCCCTTTGCGAAATGGGGCATCGATTTCATGACATGTCACCCTCACTCGGCCGGGGGGCATGGTTACATCATTGTAGCCGTCGATTACTTCACGAAATGGGCCGAGGCGATGCCGCCATTTGACAACACTGGAAATACCGCAGTATTATTCATTTTTAATCATGTCATAGCTCGTTTTGGTGTTCCCCAAGCTATCGTCACTGATCACGGTAGCCACTTCAGAAACTTCATGATGTCCGAACTTACTGAAAAGTTGGGTCTTCGCCATGATAACTCAACGCCCTATTACCCACAAGGCAACGGCCAGGTCGAAGCAATCAACAAAGTTCTCATAACTATGCTCCGACGTATGATAGAGATTCACAAAACAAGTTGGAACACAATGTTGTTTTCGGCATTGTGGGCTTACCGGACATCCTTCAAGTCTGCTACTGGGTTTACACCTTTCCGGTTACTCTATGGTGTGGAAGCCATTCTCCCAATTGAATGTGAGATACCCTCTTTAAAATTAGTTGTTGAACTCCTACCAAACACTTCTGCTGAGGAAGAATGTCTATTGTATCTTATGTGATTAGATGAAACTCGACGCGATGCTACCCTAGTTATAGAAGCTCAGAAAAAATGTGTCAAGGCCCAATACGACAAACATGTCAAGCCTCGCGTTTTCTCCAAAGGAGATCTCCTTCTCCTCTATGAAAAAGATCGAGATATGCTAGGAGCTAGAAAATTTGAAGCCATGTGGCGAGGTCCTTATATCGTTCAACGAGTTTTGGAAAAAAGAGCTTATGAGTTAGTAGATTACGATGGTATCCCTTTGAGTGAACCCAGGAATGGGTTGTACTTGAAGAAGTACTATGCATAAAATCATCTATGCACAAGTACTTGTATTTTTATTGTATCATACTTCTTGTGTGTTACTATAGCTTGCTTTTGTCATTATCTATTCTCTGCCCTTATGTGACATTGTGTTTGATTTCCAGATGTCAGAGTCTTCGCTACCCTATATTGGCTTCGCTGATGGTGCTAGCCGTAGTACTCAGAACCTTGCTTCCGCTGCATGGGCAATTTACACCCCTACAAATGAACTTGTCTCCTTACGAGGTGTGTGTCTCGGTCGTGCGACCAACAACATTGCAAAGTATAGCGCCATTATTGAATTGTTGATTGATGCTATCTCGCTTGGGATCCATCATTTGGTTATGTGACTCGATTCGCAGCTTGTAGTACTACAGTTAAGTAATGTCTATACTATTCGAAGTCCTACTTTGTTACGGGTGTATTTGCGAATTTGCCTCTTGGAACGTTATTTTGATTACATTGAATATAAACATATTCCTAGACGTCTAAATACATTAATAGATGCATTGGCTAACTATGTATTAGACAGACATTTGGATCATTTATAAATCAATCACATCAATTTTCACACAATATAAGGTAAACCGGTAGAAGTCGTCTGTATATATAACGATCAAAAGAGTTTTTTACAAAAAGTTTTGTCCGAAGACCAAAATGTCAAAATATGAAGCTCATAGCTTCTACAAAGTGACGTCATGGATGATGTTCATGGTAACACACGACTGCCCGGGCAACTCTACGGAGCAGTCGACTCATGGACTCTGACACTCCTACTGTATGACGTTGATCACGTCGTGGAACCTCTCCAAGAGGCATGTCTGGAATATCTGTTGTCAAACCCTCTAGGTTTTGTTCCATTGCTTGATAATCCCCAGCTTCCCATTGTGGCACTGGCACTACCTCTCCTCGTCGTTGAATGGGAGAAGTACCAGGAGGTCGATAAGGTCCCACATCTATGTCATCAACAACGAATTTTGTATTTAGTCTTTGGGCGAACATATAAAAAACATTTGAATATGATAAAATTCATACAAACATTTAAAAAGAAAAAAATTGTGTACTTCTTACCAAGTTCCCCCCATTGAGCATCTTCTGGCAGGACTAAGTCCGAATCTCCTCGAAAATCCAACCTGACATAATCATAATCGTCAACCATCAACATATGTGGTTGCAACCAATCAAAGAAGGTATCATCATACTTGATGATTGGTCCAGCTACGTGTCGAGCCATGAGCTAACACCATCTCAGCATTCTTGGATCCCTGGGAGCCGATAAATTCCACTCAACCTGCAGCCTCAGTAATGGAACCCTCTCGAGAAAGAAGGACACTAACAAATATCCGTACCCGAATTGCTTCAAGTTTCCTCGTCTGCTTTTGGTCAACTGCCTTTTCATACTACGAAGCACATCATCTGCCCAGTTAAAAACCTGACGTTCAGTACACTCGATGGCATACTGGAAGTAACTCTGTAGTGCCATGTGAGGAGCAGAACTCCCATCCATCCGAGCTATGGTGAACAGGATAGTATGGAGGGTCAAATCTCGTACTCCACAAATAGCTACTTTCCCTTTCTTCCTCTCTGCCTCGGGAACACAATGTAAGTGGCAGTACTCACTCATGGGCAATCCACCACCTCTGCTACCAGTCAGGTTCACGTGGTACACATGCCATGACAGTCCAATCAAGAAGTAAATGTCCTCAATATCTAAGGATAGTGTGTGGACCCCTACATGGAATACCTACTGATTGGGATCCCACATATGCACAAGGTACTCTAATAACCTGACTTGGGCCCTCATACCCGGGATACGAAAGTACTTCAGAAGGCCACAGTTTATCAAAGAGGCAATAGTGGGTGGATGATTTCCGGCAATGGCATTGTCTTCTTCGTGCTCCCTTTTGTGCCATTCAAGAACCATTTTGATGGCCAAATACCTGCATAAGAAGCACAAGAAGAGGATTAGTAACTCTATTCATGAATTGGTTCTCTTTCATTGAGCAAATTTTAAAAAAAAAAAATTGCTTTGCGGTTCTCGCAGGTGCCCTTTAGGTACAGTGCGAGAACCTCACAAGATGATGTGGGCTCACCTACAATAATGACCCATTCTCGCAGGTCCCGTGTAGCCCACCTGCGAAAATGGCTGAGCACAAGTAGGGCTCACCAAACCAACTCAAAAAATGAATTTTAACCAATGAAAATGAAAAATAAAGCCATGAAAGAGTAGAGGACAAAGATCTTACCTCACTATCGCTGACGGATCATCGAATGGATGCTCATAAGAGGGGTTTTTGGGCTCAAATAGTGAAAAGTGAAAATGATATGGTAAAAAGAGTTTTTATTTCTTTATATTAACTTTTACCATGTTATTTGGTTTTCTATAATTATTTATTTATTAAACCCTAATCCCTAATGCCCTTTTGAGTGTAACTTTTGCAGGCATAATGACTCTGATGTTCATGTATAGGGATGCGAACGTATTTTTTCTTTGTCATCGCATGTTTTGATTATTTTTTATGGTTTTTGTATAAAACCTCGAGCATGGTCTTTGTCCGTTCTCACGCTTGAAAATACATGAGAACGCGATCGAGCATACTTTTATCACTTTTTCGGGCTCAACAAGGTTATACGAAAAAGGAACCCCCCTAGAGTCCTCTTTAAGCTCTTTTCAGACTCTCTAAACATGAAAAGATAGTCGAGCGACCTTTCTATTTTCACGCTCGATAAAGTATTTGAAGAAAGCGTCTGGTGGGTGATAATTTATCTCTTTTTCGGTCTCATAAGACTACTTTACGAAAAAGGAACTAAGAGAGTTCTCTTTTTAGTGTTTTTCCAGACTCTATAATCATGAAAAACCTTCGAGTTTTCTATCTTTGGACTCGTTAAACGAACATCGACAGACCCGTAATGGGACCGAACCACTCCTTCTTAGGGTTCGTTAAACATACTCTGAAGGACTTATCCGAAGGATAAGATTATATCAACAAGCATATGTTATCCTCCTCAAGCTTGCGTAAAAATAAAGAGGTACTCGCCAGAAATGGTGGGGGAAAATTTGGGAAAGGGATATGTTATCATCTTCATATTGATTGGTAGTAAGTGTTGCTCTTGAACATGACACCCCCTATTCATTATATTTGAAGCCATTTTGGGAAATCCATTTGTCTCTCATTTGATTTGCTACAAGGTCATTCCTTGTGTCGTCTTTGAGTCAATGTTGCCAAATCATTGGTCATGTCATTCATATGTTCAAGAGAAGTCCATATGAAACCTCTATTGAGTCAGCCATCTACAGTTGTCCATTCTCTCCGTGTCGGCCTTCCCTTTGTCCAGTTTAATTTACATCATACTCAGTTTCACCTTCAAAATCTATTACTCATTTCGTGTCATTGATGGGGGATAAATCAAGGCCCTCCTGTGACAAGTTTTGTTCCATCGACTTCAGCTCATTATCCATAAACAAAACTTAGAAATTCTTTGGTACCTTGGAGCTTGCATGCTTCAATGGCAGGTTTCCTCACTTTTGACAGTGGGTCTACATCATTGACCCCTGATCGAAAGATTCCATTGGATGTTCAACTTCAACTCACTCATTCACACCCAATGGATTGTACTAGAGTACCTTGGGAGTCATTGACATCGATGGTGATTTCCATCTCACTTGTTAACGGTTTCATCAATGACCGGTAATCAAGTGGTTTCTGCCATGTTCGACTTCAACACATGTAATCACATGGTTAGATTCGTACTTTGGGCAACGAGATTGAAGACCCTGGATATCATCTCTTTGTCCAGGTTGCAATGGAGTATGTATAATTTGTGACACATAGATCCACTTTGTATGTCTTGTGGCTATGTCGTCTTAATTTGAATTTTCTCGCATAGATCCACAGTGTATTCCTAGTGGCTATGCTATATTTTGACGGCATGGATCCACAGTGTATGATTGGTGGCCATGACCTATGTCTACAATGTCATCCATTTGTGATCTGAGTATGGGAATGCCTACCTCAGAATTAATATATGTGATATTCTGCAGATGCTTGGTTGTTCACAGGTTTTCGATTAGATGCGCTCCTGGTTTCCGACACACACATGCATCTTACAAAGTCTTTTGGTTGTCACTGGTTCTGGCCTCATACTTTGGGGGTCATTCTATTACCCATGATTTTGGTCATCATAATGATGTATTGATGATGGTGTACTCAGGCTTCTCATAAGAACTTTCTCCTGAGAAAATTGGCATTCATCTCTTCCCAGAAAACTCACTTTTGAAGAGAGTTCGCAGGTTGCTAGTATCCCAGGGTGCGAGAATGACCCATTCTCACAGGCTGCCTTAAGCTAGGGTGTGAACTTCTCACACTGTGAAACATATCTAGGGTGCGAACCTTCTCTAAAGCATGGAAAAAGATGGATTCTCGATGGTTCTAGAAGGGAATCTTCTAGAACAATGGGTTGGCATTCGAATGGTTATCCTTGTACTAGATTCCCTGATATTGTGGGATCATTCTTATCTAAGTAACCATCTCATTCTCTCCTATATATTGATGGAATTCTCATGGAAAGGGTTAAGCAAGATTCATTGGAGAATTGGTGAAAGAATTGTGTGAAGGACTTAGCTTGAACATGAGCTTGAAGACTCTAGCAAGTCTATCAAGAGGATTTGATCTTCTTCATGCAAGGATTGAGCAAGTGTGTTTGTTGGAGCCAAGAGCCATCGAAAGGAAGCTTACGACATCAAGGCGATCAGGTTGTAATCTTTACTTTCAATTAATATGATACAGTGGCATGTCCCTTTCCCATAAAGCTATTCTCACTTTATTGTGTAATTCCTTGATCATACACATAAGTTGACAGTTGA
>ML780010.1:230519-244257 GCA_009831015.1 Picea engelmannii
GCTAAAAATAGCAAATAACCGCCCAAAAAAAAATTAATCCGCTAAAAATAGCAAATAGCAAGTTGGTACGGACTGCCAGACGCAGTTGTTGTAGCGCACCCACACACACACACACATGCAAAGAATATAACACATACCCAACACAAATCGGATAGGCACGAAAAAGTCTATCGGCACTTCCCCTTTCCAAATGGTGTACGGGGCTGACGTAGTATTACCTATAAATCTAGTGCTTCCTGTAATGAAACTTTGGTAAGATGAGAAAGAAGAACCAAATCATGTCACAAGAAGAATAAACCAGTTGATTGAAGTCCAACAACACAGGGCCGAAGTGGACGAAAGGTTGCAGAAATACCAGGACAACATGAAAGCGCTATTCGATCGTAAGGCCAAAGACAAAGATCTTCTCCCCGGAGATTTGGTTTTAAAATGGGATGCTCGGAAGGAAGACTCGGAAAAACATGGTAAATTTGATCACATCTGGTACGAACCATTCAAGGTTACAGCTCCTAAAGGAAAAAATTTGTTTCTATTAGAGAATTTGGACGGTAAAATCCTCAACGCCCTTGTCAACGGGCGTTATTTAAAAACTATATGAAATAATTGGTTTCCAAAATTCCCACTGTATATACCAGTTTTTGTTTTCTTTTTTATTTCATAATTTTCTTTGGTAAGTCTACTTTCGTCAAAAATAAAATAGGTCAGTGTTTTTCTAGAAGTAGAGATACGAAATTTTCAATACATTCAATTCTTTTAAAGCCCTGATACTCTTTGTATTGTTCCCTTACAGGATCCCAGCTTTCAGCGCAAACAAGCGAAAGGAGCAAACAGACGGCCATATATCGGAAGATAAATTCGCCGAAAACAGGTGATAGAAAAGATTTTCCGTTATTTCAAAAGAGAATGAAAATGGTAAGGCAAAGGTGTGAATTCTAGAGAAGTCTATTTTTCAAACAAAGTGCGGTGATGGTCTCATAAGTGTGATATTTCACTAAAAGAACGAGTTCTTACTCTGGGTCCTAAGAGTTTCACCTAGATAAAGATAAGAGGTAATTAAAATAAGCAGAGAGAGTAAAGTGTCTCCGAGAAAGGGTTCCAAGAGTTGGGTTTAATCCATGACCCCTGTTTTTTGATTTCCAGGTCTTTCTTCGTCGCCCCTTTCTACCCTCGGTTTTGCCTTCTTAAAATACCAAGCATCTTTCCGAGTTTCCCACAGAGGGACAAGATATTACATCTTAGCTTTGGAAGCTAAAAAATAGATCTTAAAAGGTAAGCCAATCCTCATAACGCCTCACTCTCCGACTAAACAAAGTTATGCGTAGGCTGATCCTGACTCTCCTAGGTTTCTTAACGGTTTTCTAAGGATTGAGGCTTGCTTGAAGGAAGGCCCCTAGAATTAATCTTTCCCATTTTCCCTGTGGGCTAAGGTGCTTTGAAAGTTAAGAGAAGGTTGGTCCGGGGTAATCAAAGCAAGTTGACAGACCTCCACTGCAAATTTTACACAGATATCATCCCTGGTATACTTGGTACAACTGATTGCCCCCACTTCGTGTTCAAAAAGTAAAATATAAGACAGATGGTGAAAGGAAATTCATATTTGATTGCCCCCATCTAGTCCAAGAAGACGATGAAAGGAAATTCATAAATGATTGCCCTCGTCTCAACATTTAAATGCATAATTATGATTCGAAGTGGTGAAAGGAAATTCAGTAAAAAGGGACAGATAACTTCACCGGGGTACTGAACAGGCTCGCTGGCAGTGAAGCAATATCTGAGGTATCTGTAAGGTTGTCATACGTAAATTTCACTCTACTATAGTTACCAGCCTTTTCGAAACCGGATCTGCATCCCAAGTTCAGACAAGGCTCCCCGATTAAAAGCATGAAATTTACTTCGTTTGATGCAAGCCAAAAGCCACAAGATCTGTTGGATTTCCTAGGATTGTTTTGATCATCTTAAATCGGACCTAAATTTAGTAGCAAGAAGGAGAAGATCATGAATGGGGCTGCAGCTGAGTTTACAACGTTGGGAGTTTTGAAAAGCTTTTCAGAAGTAAAGACGAAATCTCTTTTTCCCTCTATATCCCCTTCCTAAGCAAGCTCTGCAGAAAGAAGCCTTTGACTCCATTTACCCAATAAAGGCACTAAGTCTACTCATTCTCCTCGTCCCACAAGGAGACGAGGTCCCCAATTTGAGCCTATGTTGAAACAGTTTTTAAAGTTTTTATCTCTAAGACTAAAACTTTCCTTTTTGGGTTTCGACTTTTCATAAAGCATAACCCTCGCTATCATTTCCAAAATCCCGGTACCGAAATCCCGACAAGCTTTATTCTTTAAATAATCAACGGCAAAAAACCAAAAGTGTTTTAAAAGTCCCGATGCGCATTCTGTAAAGTTATTTTTAATCATGGTAATTTAAACCCTAAAGGAGTTGATTAGCAATATTTAAACCTTTTGGGATTCGAGTCTACTCAAAACCATATGTTTTCCATACATATTGAATCACGAAATCCCGATCCCCAATTTCCCAAAAGAATGGAAGTTAGTTTTTAATCCTGATTAATTAATTTACTAATACGATAGTTAGGGCCTAAACCTAATCTTATCATGATTTCGCAATTTCAGGAATCGGGGTTTAGCGATGAAATACCTCATGTATCCATGATTCCCGAAACCCTGAAACGTGAAGTCTCGAACCATAATCAGCGTTTAAACTGAACTAACTATGTTTTAAAAACACAATTAACGGTAATTAAACTTCTTAGGTATTTTCTTATTTTCGGTACCATTGAATGAAATCTTTCAAATTTTGAATCTGGGATTGCCGAAATACAGCCACATTAATAACGGATAACTGATGATTTATGTGACACTAATGCGTATCTCAGAAATATTCACTACATTTAAGGTATTAAGTTCTTGTCAGTTGTGTCAGTACCTTCATCATTAAATGAGTTAAAAGAGATTTAAAGGTCTGTGTTTCGCAATTTATCCTGGCTCATGCTATCAAGTGTAAGATGCATTCAGCTAAACTCATACATCTCTCTTCTGTGACAGGTTTTCATTCTGATACGAAAATCATGGCACCAAAGAAAGCACCAAAGAAGAGTGAAGATACAGAGGAGATGCGTAACCCAGAAGGAGATATCATATCCGACACTATACCATACGCCATCAACTCAATTAAATCCTGGAGAGAAATCTATGAACTCCTGGATTACGAAATCAAAAATTCTCCTGCTAATTCCGAGAATCACCTTCGGGATATAGCATAATCGGAGCTTCATTTGATCGCAACATGCCCTCAGCTCATAGCATACAATGACATGATCAATTGGGCCTTGGAGAAGGTTGATATCCCGACAAGAATCATTTTAAACGATCAAGCGGTTGTTGTCGGCTCATTCAGGCCAGATCATATACAAGTAATGTACAAAATCTCACCAAATCCTAAGTACATTTATAATGCCGAATTTACAGCTGATTTTTAAAGGAAAGAATGTACTGAGGCGGACCAAACATATCCTGATTTTATTAAAGGATGGTGGAGATGTCCATCGAAATTTAGGGCCGATACCCATGGAATTTATGCCACAACATCTTTGAATGAGTACATGGTCTATGTAGCCATTATGTTGTGTAGACTCTTCGGGAAAAAGAATCCCTGCCATTTCCCTGCAGAATGGGTGCCCCTTTTAGAAGAAGCATCAGAAGGATACACTTTTAACTGGAGCAAGATTTTGTCTGATAACCTAGCCCAAGAGGTTTCAAATTATAGAGTTGCAAGATCTAAAGGTCAGCCAGTGGCCTTTTACATGTTGGCATACATCATGGACGCAATCTGCTTTGTGACTCCATTTGCCCTGATGAATTGGAGTTGGAACATAACCTGCCATGAACCCATTCACAAGTATCACTCTGTGCTATGGGAAGAAAATGCTAAGAATGTGTTTTACGAAATTTGTCATTTCATAGTAATTCCAATGCATAAAATGTTTTATGGCTGTGAACCCCCTCACATTTCTAAGACAGTCTCAGAAAATCTCAAAGCAATAGCCGACTGGTTCATTGATGAAAACTTCTCTCACATTAGGGTTTATGGGTTCTCAATCCCCCCTCATGCACTTCCAAAGTTCCTCCCAGACAGACTGGTGTGTAGAGAGGTAGCGCACCAAATAGTAAAAGGCGGTATTGGAATAGAGCTAAAGGTAGCTCAAAAGAAGTCCTGGCCAATCTTCTCTGTTCATATCGGGAAATTTTCATTGCAAAACCCAGGCCATTCTAAATTGGAAACCGAAGCACTAGAAGAAGTTAAACTGGTAAATATCGAACATAAAAAGCATGACCCTTATCAACTAGTGAATGGACATTTGATGCACTACAATATGAAATCTTATGAACACGAAAAGTCTTTTTATGATGATATATGCAAAGAGGTTAAGCCTATGAGGAGGTATTGAACAGGGTATGAGCCTTATCACCCGACTTACAGACTAGTTTCATGTCCTTCCAAAGTCACAAGCGAAGTTGTTTGCCAAAGATTTTGCAGGCTGAATACACGACCCCCCTCCAGAGCAGGAAGGGCCTCCCCCAAGTTTTGAAACAGAGTTACAAGATACAACAGCTGCAAAGGGAAATATGAAGGAGATTGAAATGCCTTCACAAGAAACAGAAGTTCCTCAGACAGAGAAATCAGAGTCAAGGAAAGATAAGGAGTTGGAAACATCCCCAGAAATCCCTGAGGATTTTCCCAAAAAAGTAGGAGGAACAGCATCAACGGAGCTTGGAAGTCCTATTACTTCTTTGACCCCTTTGTAGTCTACTTGTGGTAACCCCCGAATGAAATTCCTATACGTTAATGATCTCGAACCTATTTCTAGGGATGAGATTCCTTTCTTTGATTACTTTTTCAATAAAAAGAGGAAGGCTATCCTGAAACAGGAAATGCATCCAAGAGGAGACATGATGATAAAAAAACACAAGATCATTGTAGATTGACAAAAAAATGAAGAGGGGGAATTCGCTACAGAAATAGCAGGCACAATGGGAGCCTTAGCATCGACAAATTTATACTCTGTGGGTAATTTGGGAACTATGTTGCAACAAAAAGATCAGATGATAGCTCAGCTACAAACTCAATTAAAGGAGACTGAAAGAAGTACAAGTCGAGAGATAAACAAGGGTCTAGAACGAGCCAGATTTAATGAAATTCAAGAGATTCAAAAACTGAAAGCAAGCTTAGATGAAGCAAACATGAAGATACAGGCTAGTCAAGCACAGGTCCTACATCAGGAAGAAATGAATAAACAATTACAGAACAAGATGAGTTCAATCCAAAATCAAGTGGTAGAGATGGAAACTTTCCAAGCCCAGGCATTGGAAATACATGCAAAAATAGAAAAAGAGCAACAGGGATTGATCTCTAAGCTAGAAATTATTCAGACTTACTTTCAGGAGACAAGAAAATCCTTCGATAATATCCTCTCAAAGGAGAGGGAAGCAAAAGTAGCCAGAACCACTTTTCAAAAGGCAATGACTCTTACAGCAAAAGAGGAGATCAGAAAGACTCAAAAGTTATCTGTTTCAGAGCAGATCAAAGGGGATACAATACTCAAGGTTTGGGAGGCAAGCCTTGCCGAAAACAAGAGAATAACCAAAGAGGTTAACGATGATTTCCAATCAATTTTCGATCTTCTAGATAAGGCTTCATTGAACATTGGAAGAGACAATTGTCCTGGGTTATTGGGACAAATTAACATTGGTAAGCATCAGTTAAGATTCAAGGAGGATCTTGAAGAAATTCAGGTAGAGATCCCACAAATAAAGGTAATCATTGTCACTCAAATTGACAAATGGATAGTGATGTTGAACCTAAAGTTACAAACTATTAAGTTCACAAGAAAGATAATCGAATACCGTCTGCCTGAACTTCAGAGAAAGTTCTTCCTATTTGAGGTGAAAGATATTCCAGAAGCTCCAGGAGTTTTGGTGCAGTTTCTGGGAAAATGTATTCGCTGTCTTAAAACAGAATAAGGAAGTTCATCAACGAAGACATGAAATATTGTTTTGGATATTTTCATCATTGAAATAATAAAGAAGTTAAAATAGAAATGTAAACGGTTCAACATTGCTCATTTATGTAATCGTTGGTCTTCATAAGTTAGTTAATCCCTAACTGAAAAACATTTGGTGATCATGTATAAATATAACTTCACAAGACTAGGAAAAGGCTTTTGGTTTTTGGGGAGCCAATTGTATTAGAAGTTTTCCAATTTACAGTGATATAGATAATGCAGAAGAGATTCTGAATTCTGTCAACTTGAAGCTATGTGTTCCTTTACTCTGTTTTCAATATCTTTCAACATCTTTCTTTTCGTGTCTTTCTAATGAATGATCAGCTATAGTTTAACTAAAAATTCTATTATAGTTTGAATTTATTTGATTATCTAATCATTTACATTTTTTCCTCTGTGATTGCTATCAGCAGTTTCAAGACCTGTAGGTCATTTGGATGGTTATATTTTATACTTCATTAGAAATCCCGTTTTCTTTCCTTCTTCTGTTATGATATGAGATTCTTTCATGATTAAAGCCTCATATTTTTCGGGAGCGTTACTTTTGTTATTATTTTACTATTCTCAAATTATTTCATGTACAGGAAACAACCTCTACTGTTATTGTGTTATTATTTTGAGTTCCAAAATTCTTTTTCTATTTCATCCCTCAAAAATGAAGCAACAAATATTTAAACATTTTATTATTCAATAAAAGTTTACTCCCCATGACTATCCCAAATAATAGACAGCCTAACATAGAACCTAGCCTTCAGGATCAAACTAGCATTGCTTTGAACTTATTTAATACTATCCTGCAAACAACAACTACCCGGGTTGAATTAGAACGCTCATGGGCAGTTATCAAGAGAGATATCAGCATCCAAGAACAATTGGAAGCTAGACAGAGACAATTGAGAAACCAACTCTGATTTACCCTTCACATTTGATTCTTACCCCTTAATTCTCTTTGTCTTTTCGGATGCCTTGATGGTATACTTTAGAGCCTTAAAGTATAAACTCGGGAACAACTTATGTAACACCCTGTTTCCCCCAGCTTGTAACTAATCATAAAATAGGATTACCATGTTGTGGCATGGGAACGATGTAAATGTATTATTGTTTGAGTTGCCAATAATTGACTGTGGGGGTGAATCCTTGAAAGTATTGGCCATGATATCACTAGAGGAAGAATGTGAAAACTATACGAGAGCGTTCATTATATCAAATAACCCAAATTTCCCTTGATGAGGATGATAAACCTCCTTCAGATCCCAAGGAGAGAAATCAATTAATGAAGAAAATACCAGTGGTTGAATTATTAACCACCCCCATGAATGGGAGCATGGTCTAGCTACAAAATGTTAGCCCGAAGTACCACAGAGACCTACATATCCGAACTTCCTTCTGACAGAAGGAATGTGATGGGTCAGGAACCTTCCAAAAGAAGGAAGGTAAGATAGATACACACAGAAAACTGGAGAAGAGACAGGGAGATGAGAGGGCAATCTTGTAAGGGATATGCGTGAAGCTCTCTAGGGAATAATAAATAGAAGTACACGAGCTTGATGCCGAGGGAGCATCTGATAAATCTCATCGAGGCCATAACAGAGAGAGATATCTGAAAGTTGCTAAGAATGGAACCCAAGCACAAGCTGAACAAAGAAAGAATCCTTGAGAACTGCAAGAGTTCTCTGGTGATATCATGGCTTGGCACGGGGGTGGCCAGAGTGCTAAGAATGAATTCCTCTGAGCCTATGGTAGGGTGGAAGGCTGAACACCCATAGTCAGTTAGTTGGCTACCACATGTAATAGATAAGTAATCGCATATCTTGTGTATTTCAGTGGTACTGTGAGTTGAAGTTGGATATCCTATGAATGTTGCAGGGATGGTTATGTTTGCTTAATGATTATATTGTTTCCATTTTATTCTTTCTTGATTGTGTAATTAGGCAAGTAGGAAATTATATGAATTGGATGTGTTTTTATACTCATAAATGCTTGCATTCTGTGGTGGCTTAAGCCAAACCCACGAACTGTGAGTTCGTCGACCTTAGGTATAGTTTCATGTACGCATGTCGACCCTCCTAATCGTTTTGAGTTCCTTGGAGGATGGATTTGGTTAAGTTCAGGAGAGGTAGTGCAGATATGCACAGGCTCTCTGTGAGGCAAGCAGATACCGAGAACCACTTAAGTTCTAGACTTGATGAAGGAGCGCAAGAATAGTGCAGAAGGCCATTCTAAGTGTTAAGCCCAGGAGAAAGACTGCAATGCTCTTAAATCCTTCATAACTCATGAAGCTCAAGAATATTAGTGAGAACCAAGTATCAAAATGGAATATCCTTTTTCCTTTAGAATATGAATGGATGAGATCCGATCGGGAGGACCCAGGTTCTTTCGGGACCGTAAGATTCGAAGAAAAGGCGCAAGCGTTAACGCCTCGACCCCTTCAATCTTCGCAAGATCTCACATCGGGAGATTCGCATGTTGGCGCAACTAAACTCCTAAAACCCGAAGTTGCGACGTGATCTAGACCATAGATCTAAGGATCTATTGGGACCCTCCTTAACTGTCGGATTGGCAAGATCAGGGATTCACACATCGGGATATTTGCACATTGGTGCGAAATAAACTCTCGAAACCCGAAATTGCGACGTGATCTGGACCGTAGATCTAAGGATCTATCAGGACCCTCCTTGACCATCGAATTGGTGAGATCGGGGATTCTCACATTGGGAGATTCACACATTTGCGTGACTAAAATTATGAAACCCGAAGTTGCAACGTGATCTGGACCGTAGATCTAAGGATCTATTGGGACCCTCCTCGACCGTTGGATTGGTGAGATCGGGGATTCGTACATTGGGAGAATCTCACGTTGGCGCGACTAAACTTCTGAACCCCGAAGTTGCGATGTGATATGGACCGTTGGATCAGGGAGGATTGTAGACCGTTTATTTGATGCGGGTGAGTATCAGGAATTAGGAAACAGAACTAAGCCAACCTCCAAAGTCGCAATTTATGATTGAGATTTGAAACTCCCGAAACCCGAAGCGCCGAAGTGCCGAAGAGCCGAAGTAGATCTAGACCGTCATATCTAGGGGAAATATGGCGTGAATTCGTGAACTCCGGGTAAGGTCCTGAAGTGATTCATAACCATTAGATTTAGAGGAAACATGGCGCAAGTCTATGGATGTCAATTAAATACCCGAAGTAATCCTCAATCGTTGAATTTGGGGAAGACACGCGTCAGTGGATATTAGACTCCGGGTAAAAGCCATTAGGAAAAGAGGTTTGAGATTTGAGATCTCAGAAGTCCAAAGACTAGGAGGAGATATCGATCATCGATCGAGAAGAGGGTCATTGGACCATTGATCTGGGTTGAAAGGTCAACCACCTAGAGTGAAGGCAGGACCGTTGATTGAGTAGTATAGGTGTTTGTGGATCGTCAACTTCGGAGGATTGAAGTACGAAAGAAAGATGGGTTTGATATTTTGAATTCCCAGAGTCCAGAATTGTGAAGAGATCTCAGTCGTTGATCCAGAGGAGGCTAACATAGTCCGTAGATCCGAGAGGCATAGATCTGAATCGTCGGTTTAGCCATTATCATCAATATCGTGAGATTGACAATCCCATAACATTGCGAGGACAGGAGTTGCGAGGAGTTTAATATATTGAGGGTGTACCGCAATTCAAGCAGTGGTTTTGTCAAGAGGACACGTGGATGTTGTGAGAGCATTGCAGGCCCAAAAGTAGTTTGAATCCAAACCGCTTGTGGTAATTCTCACAATCGCATGGTCATCGCCAACATCACATCAAGAGGGGGCCTATCACACAAAAGGATCTAACACCCGACACTCTAACCTTTCATAGAAAGGCGAAAGGTAAGGTCCTAGGTGCCCTTAAACCTGCACAAAGAAGCTGAAATATTTTGTGTTTAACTATAGAACGAGACCATCAAGGTCTTAGAGAATTGTTTGGCCTCAGAATCAGAGATCCTTGACCAGGGGTTCGGACGAGATTCCCTGATCTTCCAAATTAGGAACCATGAATGGAGATTTTGTCCTTTAAGAAAAGAAAAATTTATTTATTCCCCGTTGTTAGTGTGTGAAAAAATGGTATCAGATCATGGTTACAACACTTGGCCTACTTTGGCTCATGTGAGAGTTTCCTAAAGAGGTATCGTTATCTGCATTTACTCCTTGAGGAAAAAGGACTGCAGATTGAACCTGTGATTTTGAGAATTCTTGTTGAATTTCAGCAGAATAAATTATTTAACCCTTGTCAAGTGATAACTAATCTTACCTGAGTAGGGATATGCTAATTAAAATTGATAATAAGGAATGTGGATAGCTGAAGGTAGTAGGGTTCTATCAAGGGTAGTTGAAGCCCGAAAGGCAGATGACCTGACGTTCGTGACACTGCCTCTAAGCATGGGAAGTTGGAACCTGAGGCACTGATGATTTGATTGTATAATGGTTAATACCTTTGTGGGCTTAAAGGAATATGATAGAATCAGGTAGGATCATTGGCAGTATAATTATTTCTTTATATTAAACTCGGAGTATATAACTCCTTATGACTAGAGGAAAAGTGAGATGAGTAAAGTCCTATAGAAGTTGAGGTAAGAAAGTTTTCTTGACAGCTGCTATAGTATAGAAGGGAGAGTGACCCTGGTTGGTCATTGCTATAAAGAGAAGGAAACACTAGTATGAGTTATAACTATGAGATTAGTCATGTAAGCGACTGTAATCTCTAACTAAAGAACACTAATGATAAAACTAAGCTAGTATGATGAATACTTAGTTGTGTGTGTATTCTTGAGTGCATGGATCTAATGCATTGAGAAGCTTCTTGATATGAAGCTTGATATTAATATCGGTTAGATACAAATGATATCAAATGTGCGAGTGATGCACATGTATGATGTAAGAGTATAAGTATACTAAAGGCCCAATATGGTTTCCCTTATGAGTGAAATGTGAGGCAAGCTTAGCACTTGCCAAGATTGAATGAATAATAGAAGAATACCATGGTTGCATGGTTGACTCCATTCTGAAGAGTCATGAAAGTTATGTTTTGAATGATAGCTTAAGGGGAATGTGTTCCATTCCCTTGAGAAATATTAGTGTAAATAGAAGAAAGAGTGGACGATCAAGGATGCTCTTTTGTCATAATAAGAGGCAATTGATTATGCCTTGAAGGTCACATGAGAACGATTGTAAACAATCAGGAGTTGACTGATTGTAAAGTAGAGATGTATGTAGGCTATGAATTATACCTATGGAAGCTACACACAGGCTGATGATTATGAATATGGTTAAGTACATTATGGAAGTAAGTTAGCCAACCAGAGTATGTATGGATACATAATTTGGGTACCTGACCAAGACGCACGTTTATATTTCTTAAGGAATATTTGGTAAACAACTAAAGCTAACTCAAGAATGAGTCTATCACAGGTAGTGGTGGACGTGCAATAAATAAGTTGCATGCGGTGGGAGTTCCCTGGGAAGAAACTGTGTAAGGACTCTGTCAGGAGAAAAAGTCACAACCCTAATAATCATTGAAGGTTGGGCAATGGATTGCAAAGCCTATCTATATGTAATAATCTCGGATTACATTTTGAAAGAATCATGTAATAAATAGAAGACTAATGAATGGATACAGGAGTATGTTTGATTGAATAGGATTGGTTAAAGCCATGTTAAGAAAAGGCAGTAAAGCCTTTAGAGATAACTCAATTGGGCTGAAAAGTCTCAGGCGGTGTAGAAAGAATTGGAAGAAGGGGAGATTCCCTAACTCCCTCCTTGCTATGTGTTATGTTTCCTCTGGAATGAGAAAGTCGATTTACTAATGAAATTAAATGTTTTGACATCATAGTGATGATGATTATATTGTTGCAGAAATAGTTGAGAACCATCTGTATTGCATTCATGGAGACCCTTGAAGATAATGTGATGAAGTGCATAAAGATATACTAGGACATTTTGAAGAAGTTATGAATTTGGATGTTATGATACATGCATTTTGATTGATATTACAACTAATGATGCATGTTGTGTATAGAAAGAAATTGGAACTATTGAGGAATATGGTTACCAATGATGGGAAACCTCAAGTAGAGGATGACCATGGGAAGGTTGTGGTCGAAAGATTGTTAACGAGACTGTAAGAATCCCCCTAAAAGCATTGTTAATGAGGTAAAAATCAGAAAGAGGGTGCTAGAAGCCAAGAACAGGTATGAAAATATTGGGTAAGAATCCTTTCTGGAATATTTTATTATCTAATGTTATGCATGAAATTTTAAAAGGGCATTGGTATGCCATGGATACTCGGGTAGGGTATGATTCGGAAAGGAGAAACCGAGTGATGGAGGTGTGAACCTCTAGAAGTCAAGACTAATTGTATGATGCAATAACATTTGAAACAAATGATATCTGTTGACAAAAAAAGGGGGGGGTCAAAAACCTTTAATAAGAAATTGTACAAATCCCTTCGATCAACTATAGATCGAGATTGTGAAGGTCACGAAGGAAAACCCTGACCGAATCAGGTTAATCGAGAACTTGACAGAGGAGATGAACACGAGTCGTTCATCGTAAGGAAACCAATCTCAGTCATCGGATCGATTTCAAGATCCATTTAGGAGGATCCAAAATATTTCAAGCCATCGAATCTTGGAGAAGTAACACACTGGTTAGTCACGAGGAATTATCAGAATTTTGCAAAACTAGAAGATTTGGAAGAAGCAGAGTGAAATTCGCGAAATCCCAAAATCATCAGGACCACCCATTGAAAGGGGACACGTGACAAGAGATCAACATTTCATTGACTCACAAAGTGGAAAGGTAAAAGGGCGGAGTTGTGAGAATTCACAAAACATGAAATCGTGACTGGATCATAGTCGTTGGTTGGAGATCTAGTGTGGACCATTGATCTGATTTGAATATTTCACAATTTCGGGTATTGGAGGATTGGAAGAATGAAGGTGAATCGCATCGGGAGTCCCTGATACGCGAAATCCCAACATGCTC
This sequence comes from Picea engelmannii, assembly GCA_009831015.1. Taxonomy (NCBI): domain Eukaryota; kingdom Viridiplantae; phylum Streptophyta; class Pinopsida; order Pinales; family Pinaceae; genus Picea; species Picea engelmannii. The sequence continues at coordinate 243,609 of ML780010.1, forward strand.
GGAAGGATTGGCCCCAGGTCATAGTGAAGGGTCATATGGATGGAGGATAAGGGAGGAGCTAGCATGCGCTAGGCCCTTGTCAGAATTTCAGAACTTGGGAGCTCGAAGGACGGAGAGTCGGTTGACTCATATAGTCGATATATGAAATCACAATGATATATGAAATCACAATGCGGCTTTTCGAATAAGCATGTGGTCACAAGGCATGGTCACATGGAGGAGACTTGCGCTTAGTGCTTGTTCACATGGGCAGAATTTTGGTTTTATAAAAAGACATGTGGATTGTTTCTTAGAGGTTCCAGTAGGGAATTGAAGACTGTTTCAATTCTGTCTTGAGAAGATCCTAGACTGGGATGTTGCACATCCCTTGGAGAGAAGGTGGGGGGGGTTTCTGCACCAGAATGAAAATGAATAAGCCATGAGGGAAAGAGGTTGGTTAAATTCCAACACACCATTGTCAAGAACCTGTCCTAAAGTGTGACAAACTTGAAATCCATGCAAGAGTGCATTGGGTACGAATGTGGTCATGAATACTGGCACATTTGTTAAATCCTTTAAAATGTTGAATTACGTTTTGAAAGGTTTGGTATGTTGAAATGAGGCATAGGAAAGGAATGGGATTCCATTTTCATGTTTATACAGATGTGAA
>ML780010.1:256300-267769 GCA_009831015.1 Picea engelmannii
GCAACTATTAATTCATCCATATAATCTTTGTTGCAGATGGTGGGTACAGTGATTGCAGGCTTTGTGTACTTAGGCACAGCTTGGTGGCTCATATATTCCATTCCCAATATCTGTGACACAGCTTTATTGTCCTCTGACAGCCCATGGACTTGTCCAGCAGATCGAGTCTTCTACGATGCTTCTGTTATATGGGGATTAATTGGACCCAGAAGGATTTTCGGAAATCTTGGTGAATATGAAGCAATCAACTGGTTTTTCTTACTGGGAGCAATAGCTCCAGCCATAGTATGGCTGTTTCACAAGGCATTTCCTCACAAAGAATGGATCAGATTGATCAATATGCCCGTTCTCATCGGAGCCACGGGGATGATGCCCCCTGCAACAGCAGTGAATTATACAAGCTGGATCATCATGGGATTCATTTTTAGCTTCGTAATCTACAGATACAAGAAAGACTGGTGGCAGCGTCATAACTATGTGCTTTCGGGAGGACTGGACGCAGGATTGGCATTCATGGCAGTTCTATTGTACTTGTGCTTGGGATTAGAAAATATATCATTGGATTGGTGGGGAGAAAACCTGGACGGATGCTCCTTGGCATCCTGCCCCACTGCTAAAGGCATTGTTGTGGAAGGCTGCCCTGTGTTTTCCTGATAAACCCCTGAGCCATGGCTATCATTGAATTGCCTTTGGATATTGGGGTTAGACATGGTAGCATCACAGTAGTTGCTGTCGTTCCTCCATAATTTCTGGTCCTCTTCGGCCCGCCAAGTTGTAATTGGACAGTTACTTCTGTGATATCATGTACTCACGAGTGCACTAACTGTATTCTGACAGGTAGGCGATGAATAGGTCTTACGTAACCCAACCCACGACAGGAACGTAGTCCGGAGGAGATGGGATGATTGAGCAAATCAGTATATTATGTAAATAATTTTTCAATGCCATTTTACATAATATTAGTCATGTAAGCGACTGTAATCTCTAACTAAAGAACACTAATGATAAAACTAAGATAGTATGACGAATACTTAGTTGTGTGTGTATGCTTGAGTGCATGGATCTAATGCATTGAGAAGCTTCTTGATATGAAGCCTGATATTAATATCGGTTAGATACAAATGATATCAAATGTGCGAGTGATGCACATGTATGATGTAAGAGTATAAGTATATTAAAGGCCCAATATGGTTGCCCTTATGAGTGAAATGTGAGGCAAGCTTAGCACTTGCCAAGATTGAATGAATAGTAGAAGAATACCATGGTTACATGGTTGACTCCATTCTGAAGAGTCATGAAAGTTATGTTTTGAATATAGTTTAAGGGGAATGTGTTCCATTCCCTCAAGAAAGCTACACACAAGCTGATGATTATGAATATGGTTAAGAACATTATGGAAGTAAGTTAGCAAACTAGAATATGTATGGATACATAATTTTGGTACCTGACCAAGACGCACGTTTATATTTCTTAAGGAATATTTGGTAAACAACTAAAGCTAACTCAAGGATGAGTCCATTACAGGTAGTGGTGGACGTGCAATAAAGAAGTTGCATGCAGTGGGAGTTCCCTGCGAAGAAACTGTGTAAGGACTCTGTCAGGAGAACAGATTCACAACCCTAATAATCGTTGAAGGTTGGGCAATGGATTGCAAAGCCTGTCTATATGTAAGAATCCTGGATTACATTTTGAAAGCATCATGTAATAAGTAGAAGACTAATGAATGGATACATGAGTATATTTGATTGAATAGGCTTGGTTAAAGCCATGTTAAGAAAAGGCAGTGAAGCCTTTAGAGATAACTCAGTTGGGCTGAAAAGTCTCAGGCGATGTAGAAAGAATTGGAAGAAGGGGAGATTCCCTAACTCCCTCCTTGCTATGTGTTATGTTTCCTCTGGAATGAGAAAGTCGATTTACTTATGAAATTAAAAGTTTTGACATCATAGTGATGATGATTGTATTTCTGCAGAAACAATTGAGAATTGTCTGTATTGCATTCATGGAGACCCTTGAAGATAATGTGATAAAGTGCATAGAGATATACTAGGACATTTTGAAGAAAAATGAATTTGGATGTTATGATACATGCATTTTAATTGATATTACAACTAATGATGCATGTTGTGTATAGAAAGAAATTGGAACTGTTGAGGAATACAGTTACCAATGATGGGCAAACTCAAGTAGATGATGGCCATGGGAAGGCTGCAGTCAAAAAGCACTATTGATGAGGTAAGAATCCCCGTAAAATCACTGTTGATGAGGTAAAAATCAAAAAGAGGGTGCTAGCAGCCAAGAACAGGTATGAAAATATTGGGTAAGAATCCTTTCTGGAATATTTTATTGTCTAATGTTATGCATGAAATTTCAAAAGGGCATTGGTATGCCATGGATACCTAGGTAGGGTATGATTCAGAAAGGAGAAACCGAGTGATGGATGTGTGAACCTCTGGCAGTGAAGACTAATTGTATGATGCAATAACCTTTGAACCAATTGATATTTGTTGACAAAAAAAGGGGGGGGTCAAAAACCTTTACTAAGAAATGGTAGAAATCCCTTCGATCAACTACAGATCGAGATCGTGAAGGTCGCGAAGGAAAACCCTGATCGAATCAGGTTAATCGAGAACTTGACAGAGGGGATGAACACGAGCCGTTCATCATAAGGAAACCGATATCAGTCATCAGATCGATTTCAAGATCCATTTAGGAGGATCCAAAATATTTCAAGCCATCGGATCTTTGAGAAGTAACGCACTGGTTAGTCACGAGGAATTATCAGAATTTCGCAAAACTAGAAGATTTGGAAGAAGGAGAGTGAAATTTGCAAAACCCCGAAACGCGAAATCCCAAAATCATCGGGATCACCCATTGAAAGGGGACATGTGGCAAGAGATCAACATTTTTCTGACTCACTGAGTGGAAAGGTAAAAGGGCGGAGTTGTGAGAATTCACGAAATGCGAAATCACAACTGGATCATAGCCGTTGGTTGGAGATCTAGTGTGGACCATTGATCTGATTCGAATATTTCACAATTTTGGGTATCGAAGGATTGGGAGAACGAAGGTGAATCGCATCGGGAGTCCCCGATATGTGAACTCCTGACGCACTCGGAAGGGTTGGCCCCAGGTCATAGTGAAGGGTCATATGGATGGAGGATAAGGGAGGAGCTAGCATGCGCTAGGCCCTTGTCGGAATTTCAGAACTCGAGAGCTCGAAGGACAGAGAGTCGGTTGACTCATATAGCCGATACGCGAAATCACAACACAACTTTTCGAATAAGCATGTGGTCACAAGGCGTGGTCACATGGAGGAGAATTGTGCTTAACGCTTGTTCACATGGGCAGAATTTTGTTTTTATAAAAAGACCTGTGGATTGTTTCTTAGAGGTTCCAGTAGGGAATCGAAGACTGTTTCAATTCTGTCTTGAGAAGATCCTAGACTGGGAGGTCGTGCATCCCTTGGAGAGAAGGGGGGGGGGTCTGCACCATAATGAAAATGAATAAGCCATGAGGGGAAGAGGTTGGTTAAATTCCAACACACCATGGCCAAGAACCTGTCATAAAGTGTGACAAACTTGAAATCCATGCAAGAGTGCATTGGGTACGAATGTGGTCGTGAACACTGACACATTTGTTAAATCCTTTAAAATGTTGAATTGCGTTTTGAAAGGTTTGGTATGTTGAAATGAGTCATAGGAAAGGAATGGGATTCCATTTTCATGTTTATACAGATGTGAAGAAATGTTAGTATGCATGGTTTTGAATATATATATATATATATATATATATATATATAGATAGATAGATGCATGAGAGACTAACAATTTGTTTGGCTATGGAAATAATGAATTGCAGGAAGCAAAGGGTCATGGATATGGCAGTGATGTAAGCCCATAAACAAGACCAACTGCCTACTGAGCCAAACTGCAAGAAATGGTATTTCTTGTTTTTTGAAAGTGAATTTGAGTGTTGGTATGCACAACTCTAAAATTGTTTTTGACGACGTTATAAAGATATAACAAAATATATGTGCATGGGAAACTAACAATTTGTTTGGTTGATTGAAGTTGAAAGTGCAGGAAGTAAAGGGGTCTTGGATATCGCAGCGTTGTGAGCCCATAAGGAAGATCAATTACCTGCCGAATCAAACTGCTATGGGAAGGAAAGTCCCATAATTATGAATCCAGTTCCTGTGTGGAACAAATATGAAAAAAAAATGTGGAATCTGAAAAATCTGTGGGTGATAGATTTACAAGAAAATTTTGAATTTAAAATTTATAATGATGTCTCATGAATTTCTGTATACCTGTGATACAGGTGAGAAGGAGAGTAACCTTCATCCCTATCTATTACTGTGCTGGGAGAAGGAGTGTAACCTTCGTCCCTAACTTTTGTTGAGCCGGAAGAAAAGATCTGTCCAGAAAGGACAGATGATGAAAAAAAAAATCACTACTGCTGAGCCATGAGAACCCCTTGGTAAGCCATGATCGCCTAGAATATGTTGTGTTGAGATAACACAAGCCGGAGGGACGCCTCGATAGATCAAGTCTGAGGGACACCTCGACTGTAAGGCTCGATAAAGTCTCTAGAATTATTCATGTACGAGAAAACCTTAGCAAGGCAAGATGGATCACCCGAGGAACTGTATAGTAGTGAAGGGGATGCCTGAGCCTGGGCTTGGAGGGTGAGTGACCGCAAGGAAGAAGAGACCATGATAGTTCTTGTAAACTATTGGGATTATGCACATGATGAGTAGTTCTTCCTGTGTGAGAAAACCTTGGCAAGGAAAGATGGATCTCCCGAGGGACTATATAACAGTGAAGGGGATGCATGATCCTGGGCCTGGAGGGTGAGTGACCGGAAGGAAGAGGAGACCTTGATAGTTCTTGTAAACTAATGGGATCATACACACAATGGTTATGACAAGGAAAAATAGTGAGCTTGGATAACAAGACAACCATGTAGATACAAATCCACAAACTGCACTGATAATTATTGTGTTAAGATTAGAAAATTGTTCCTAGAAATTTGTATGCAATTTTATCACATGAGACTATGATTAATGCGTTTGTTGTCCTAGAGTTTCTTAAAGAAGGTGACAAAGATTAAGGGTCTGAAAAAGGACTTGACCGAGAAAGAAGGATCAAGATTTCTGAAACAACTGAATGAGAAGGCATAACATGTGTTTTTGAGAAAGAACATCGACGATGGTGTTCCTTTAAGGGGGAGGTAATTGTAACACGATGTTTTCCCCAGCTTGTAATTAATCATAAAATAGGATTACCATGTTGTGGCATGGGAACGGTGTAAATGTATTATTGTTTGAGTTGTCAATAAATGACTGTGGGGATGAAGCCTTGAAAGTACAGGCCATGATATAACTAGAGGAAGAATGTGAAAACTATATGAGAGGGTTCATTATATCAAATAACCCCAAATTTCCCTTGATGAGGATGATAAACCTCCTTCGGATCCCAAGGAGAGAAATCAGTTAATGAAGAAAGGACCAGTGGTTGAATTCTCAACCACACCCATGAATAGGAGCATGGTCTAGCTGCAAAATTTCATCCTGAAGTACCACAGAGACCTGCAGACCCGAATTTCCTTCTGATAGAAGGAAGGTAAGATAGATACACATGGACAACCAGAGAAGCGACAGGGAGACGAGAGGGAAAGCTCGTAAGGGAGATGCGCAAAGATATCCAGGGAATAATGAATAGAAGGTCGTGAGCTTGATGTTGAGGGAGAATCTGATAAATCTTGTCGAGGCCATAACAGAGAGAGATATCTGAAAGTTGCAGAGAACAGAACCCGAGCAGAAGCCGAACAGAGAAAGAATCCTTGAGAACTGTGAGAGTTCCCTGGTGATATCATGGCTTGGCATGGGGGTGGCCAGAATGCTAAGAATTAATGCCTCTGAGCCTATGGTAGGGTGGAAGGCCGAACACCCACAATCAGTTAGTTGGCTACCACCTGTAATAGATAAGTAATCGCATATCTTGTGTATTTCATTGGTACTGTGAGTTAAAGTTGGATATCCTATGAATGTTGTAGGGATGGTTATGTTTTCTTAATGATTATACTGTATCCCTTTTATTCCTGCTTGATTGGGTAATTAGGCAAGTAGGAAATTATATGAATTGGATTTGTTTTTATACTCATAAATGATTGCGTTCCATGGTGGCTTAAGCCAGATCCACGAACTGTGCGTTCATCGACCTTAGGTATAGTTTCATGTACGCATGTCGACCCTCCTAATCGTTCCGAGTCCCTTGGAGGACGGAGTTGGTTAAGTTCGGAAGAGGTAGTGCAAATATGCACAGGCTCTCTGCGAGGCAATCAGAGACCGAGAACCAATTAAGTTATAGACATGATGAAGGAGCACAAGAATAGTGTAGAAGACCCTTCTAAGTGTTAATCCTAGGAGAAAGAGCTCAACGCTCTTAAATCCTTTATAACTGACGAAGCTCAGGAAGAATAGTGAGATCCAAGTATCGAAAGGGAATATCCTTTTTCGTTTAGAAGATGAACGGAGGAGATCTGATCGGGAGGACCCAGGGTCTGTCGTGACCATTAGATTCGAAGAAAGGGCGCAAGCATTAACGCATTGACCCCTTCAGTCTTCGCAAGATCAGACATCGGAAGATTTGCACGTTGGCGCGACTAAACTCCCGAAACCCGAAGTTGCGACGTGATTTGGACCGTAGATCTAAGGATCTATTAGGACCCTCCTTGACCATCAGATTAGCGATATCGGGGATTCACCCATCGGGAGATTCGCATGTTGGCGCAACTAAACTCCCGAAACCTGAAGTTGCGATGTGATCTAGACCGTAGATCTAAGGATCTATCGAGACCCTCCTTGACCGTCGGATTGGTGAGATCGGGAATTTGCACATGGGAGATTCACACGTTGGCGCGACTAAACTCCCAAAACCTGAAGTTGCGACATGATCTGGACCGTAGATCTAAGGATCTATCGGGACCCTCCTCGACCGTCGGATTGGCGAGATCAGGGATTCGTACATCGGGAGATTCGCTCATTGGCACGACTAAACTTATGAAACTCGAAGTTGTGATGTGATCTGGACTATTGGATCATGAAGGATTGTAGACCGTTGATTTGATGCAGGTGAATATCGGGAATCGGGAAACAGAGGTAAGCCAACCTCCAAAGTCGTGATTTTCGATTGAGAGTTGAAACTCTTGAAACCCGAAGCGCTGAAGTGTCGAAGTGTTGAAGAGCCGAAGTAGATCTGGACCGTCAGATATAGGGGACATATGGCATGAATTCGTGAACTTCGGGTAAGGTCCCGAAGTGATTCATAACCATTGGATTCGGAGGAGGCATGGCGCAATTCTATGGATGTCGGGTAAAGACCCGAAGTAATCCTCGATCGTTGGATTTAGGGAAGACACGCGTCAGTGGATCTTAGACTCCGGGTAAAATCCATTGGGAAAAGAGGTTTGAGATTTGAGATCTCAGAAGTCCGGAGACCCGGAGGAGATCTCGACCGCTGATCGAGAAGAGGGTCATTGGATCGTTGATCTGGGTTGAAAGGTCAACCACCCGGAGTGAAGGCAGGACTATTGATTGAGTAGGACAATTTCCATTGATCGTCAACTCCGGAGGATTGAAGTACGAAAGAAAGTTGGGCTTGATATTTCGAAGTCACGGAGTCCAGAATTGTGAAGGGATCTCGATCGCTGATCCAGAGGAGACTGACCTAGTCCGTAGATTCGAGAGGCACATATCTGAATCATCGGTTTAGCCGTTATCGTCAAGATCGTGAGTTCGACAATCACGTAACATTGCAGGGACGGGAGTTGCGAGGAGTTTAAGATATTGAGGGTGGACCACAATTCAACCTGTGGTTTCATCAAGAGGACATGTGGAGGTTGTGAGAGAATTGCAGGCCCAAAAGTAGTTTGACTCCAAACTGCTTGTGGTCATACCCGCAATCACGTGGTCATCACCAAGTTCACATCAAGAGGGGGCCTATCACATAAAAGGAGCTAACGTCCAACACTTCGACCTTTCACAGCAGGGCGAAAGGGAAGGTTGTGGGTGCCCTTAAACCTGCACCAAGAAGCCGAAATATTTTGTGTTTAACTATAGAACGAGACCATCAAGGTCTCAGAGAATTGTTAGGCCTCAGAATCAGAGATCCTTGACCAGGAGGTCAGACGAGATTCCCTGATCTTCCAAATTAGGAACCATGAATGGAGATTCTATCCTTTAAGAAAAGAAAATTTTATTTATTCCTCGTTGTGGTTGTGTGACAGTTTCAGTCAGTTAACTGAAGACAAGTGACTAGTTAACTCAGACTAGGTGGTAGTTCACTCCCAAAACTGCCCGAAAGACTAGACTAGGTGGTAGTTTACTCCCGTAATTGTTGGTGTGTGTCGAGATCACTCTAGACCACAAATATGGCGCATTGGTTACTCATGTAGCCTATATCTATTGTAAATTATTCACTTTTTGTGTGTGGAATACGATTAATGAGAATTCTTCCATTCTTTCTCTCTTGCTTCTTCTTTCTCAATTTCTCTCTACAAATGTGTGTGGTATTCTTTAGCTAGATCTATTATGTGCAGGTTCAACACATTTACAGTATGGGTAGGGTTTTGACTTCCTCAACCATGAGAAATTAGTGATAAGGTTTGGACCTTCTAGAATCTCCTTAAAAGTCCCCACGTGGTTAGCCCCACAAGTTTTGAGTAATTGGGGATGATGTGGCATCCACTTGTACCATGGTGGTCAACACAGTAGGTAAACTTGCAAGAGGAATAAATTCTGCATACGAACTATGATTGAGGAGATTCTTGCATTGTTGGAAAGGTCTCAGTGTGCATAATATAGAATCTTTCTCCATAGTAGATTTGGACCCAAAACAAAAAAAAAATTGATGCCTCAAAATGACTTTGGAAGATTTCATACATTTTTTTGGACCCAATTTTCCAAATTGGGACCTGCAACTAAAATAGCTCTGCGAGTTGATTCCTCCAATTTTTTCCACTTTGAAAGCATCAAGATAGATGACAAATCATATAATGATCCAATCTGGATCATTGATTGACTCTTTTTATTTTCAAAATTCCATTGGTTTGAGTCATCTTTAAATGGGTTAAAACCCCTAAAGGAAAAGTTCCATGGACAACATTCCCATCGATTAGATGGAACTATAACTTATGACAGAATTCCTACAAAATTTGGGGAAGAAATATAATGGAAAGGAGGTGAAGTTTGTCCACTAATTAACTTTATTTCATCATCTAATATTATAAATTATAATTTTTATCAAAATTAATAGGATGGAATATTTAATAAGTGTCATTTATTATGATTTTTAATTTGCATTTGAGAACAAAGACTTCCCAAGATGGGTAAAGGTTACCCATCTTAGTACAACTCTAGCTCAAATGTGTTTAGCCATGAATCTGTTTCATAGTCAACCTTGCTTAGCTTATTATACATTTGCAAAAACTTAACACATATTGTGCTTTATGAACCAATCATTGAGAGTTTCCTTGTCTTTTTCAAACATACACGGATGCTTTGGCAATCCAACATTATGGAATATATTTTTTTGGTGTACTAGGTGGAGTATTTAATACTTGAATCATTCACTACGACCCATCTCACATCAATGCCATTCACTAATGACCAACCTCTCATGAGTTTGAGTAGTTCTCTTGGCACTCATTGCATGAGGTGATGCACTTCCTTTCGCTAGTTTCAATACCAAAAAACTAGAGAAATGAATTGCATGAGCTCATGCAATGAGCATCAAGTGAATATTGTAAGACAATATTGTAGCAAAAGGACATTCTTTCCTGCAACAAATCTAACATGAATATGATAGAAATTACCAGCATGATCAAAATTCCACCATGATCCCCTAGGGTTTTACCTAAATTTGGATAGACCAAGATCTTAGAAAATTCGATAAGAGTTTCAAATGAATGAGAACTTTGGCTTCTTGTGTCATTGAATTCCTACAACTAGGAGGAATTTTGCGACATGATTAAAGAGCTCCCTCAATAAGATATTCAAGCTCAATAGAAATTGGTCATCAATGAATGACACTCATGAGAGATGAATCACATCACCTATGCAATGAGTGCAAAGTGAACTATTGAAGTTCATGAGAAATTGCTCATCAATAAATGGCATACATGAAATATGAGTTACATCACCTCATATAGTGAATGTCAAGTTACTTATCCAAACTCATTAAAAATTGATTAGTAAATAATATTCATAAAAAATAGTTTCTATACCCCATATAATAAGTGCAAATGAACTATTCAAACTTTAGGAAAATCATCATTTGTATATGAATCTCATAAAAATGGGATACATAACTTCATATAATAAATACCAAATAAATTATTCAATTTCATTAAAAATAAAATTATTAAAATTATTATTATTGAACTAAAATGGATAATCTTGTACAAATTTATAATTTGTATAATTTCCATAACCGCATAGAGATTTCTATGATTTCCATAACCCTATAGAATAATAAGTAAAAATGAACTATTCAAACTCTTAGGGAAATCATCATTTGTATATGAATCTCATAAAAATGGGGTACATAACTTCGTATAATAAATACCAAATAAATTATTCAAATTCACTAAAAATAAAATTATTATTATTAAACCCAAAAAAATGGATAACGTTGCTATGTAACAAATCAATTATTAAAAACCCCAAAAGTTATTAGTTACTAAAATTTATGGAAAAAGTTGGTAGTTAGTAAAATTTATGGAAAATAAGTCATATTGAAGAATTCAAATATCAGTCATAAAAAAATATTTATAATATATAAATTCATTTTAAAATCTAATAAGTTTAATCTTCATTTTATATATATGAAGAATTTTAATGTCAATTTTAATGATAATTTTAATTTTAATGATAATATTTTATATATATGATAATTTTAGTGTCAATTTTAATGATAATTCAAATATATAACCCGATAATAATGATAATATTTTTTTGTAAAACTAGCATTGTCCTTCATGTCCTTCCCCTGCTTCGGAAAGAAGAAGATTTGGTCACACTTTCACCACTCCTTCAAAGCATTCTTTGGAATATTCAAACGCTTGACTGTTAGGTCCCACCCACATTGTGTTAGCTGCCTGCAAAATCTGCCCTTCTGCTTAACTAGAATCGAATCTCTGCAAATCACAACTAACAGGCCCGCTCCTCACTGGAATCCATGAAGACGAGCCACTTATAATAGCGTTAATCCTCATCAAGTACAATAAAATCCCGGGATGAGGCGGGGGATCATTAATTTTGTCAGCATTAGAGTGCTCTCTCTGACGAATTCTGTCACTAAATTTTCATGTCCGACCAATTAACAGCTAGATTTCAAAATCCATATGGAGCTGCTTTGCTAGTGGAATCCTTGGGTATTATGGTAGCTGCTTGGTCCGGGGATTCAC
>ML780010.1:275370-289709 GCA_009831015.1 Picea engelmannii
AGTTGTAGTAAATCTGTGGTAGTTGTAATAAAGTCAAATATATATATATATATATATATATATATATATATATATATATAAATAACATCATTTTTAAATTATATATATATATATATAAATAACATCATTTTTAAATTTTAAAAGGTCTTCATTTTATACATTAGTTTTATTAGTTTTATTAGATGGCTTTAGTGTCAATTTTATATAAATTTTTATATTCCCATAAACCTTCGGAAGATAATAAGAGCAAATTTGTGGTAGTTGTACCAAAGTCAAAAATATATATATAACATCATTTTTAAATTCTAAAAAGTTTGATCTTCATTTTATACATTAGTTTTATTAGATAGCTTTAGTGTCAATTTTATATAAGTTTTTATATTCCCATAAACCTTCGGAAGATAATAAGAGCTGGTAGTTGTAGTAAATTTGTGGTAGTTGTACTAAAGTCATAAATTTCTAAGCAAGTCAATCATGAAAATGACAATATTAAATTTAAAGTACATCATAGTCAATCATGAAAATGACAATATTAAATTTAAAGTACTGCTAATTTTATATGGGAAAGTATATTTTTATTCAATATTTTTTGTAATGAAAAGTTGTAAATGTAATTGTATGTAAAGGAATACTTTTAATTTCATGTAAAAAAAATTATATTTTTTTATCTAATATTTTTCTTAATGAAAAGCTGTAAATGTCATTGTATTTCAATTAACATTAGTAAACTAATTACACTTATTATTATTATAATATATATATATATATATATATATATATATATATATATATATATATATATATATATATATATATATATATTTTATTTTTTTTTGTTCTTTCAATATTTTTTATAATGTTCAAATATTGCTTGCTTTTTTAAGAGATTTTTTTTTAACACTTTTTGAAGGGATTTTTGATGCTAGATTACACTCACATGTATCATTATTTATAGGAATTTTAAAAAGTTAAAAAATTAATGTAAAGCTTAAGACATAATGTCAAAACCAAACATTTATATGGACCCATATAAGAGAGGATTTGTTTTGTGTATCCATGCGATGCATGAATATTGTATATTAGATTTATATCTTGAGCATGTCACAATCATACTTAAACATGAGAGTCACTATCCTTTAAAATCTCAAGTACATTTGGTATATTCATTGTAGACCTCATTAGAAAAGAAGAAATTGTAATAAACCTTGAGTCCTTTGTTCGGGTGATAACTTTATCAAAACACAAGACCAAGGGAGAGGGTATGACAACCAAATCTGCTTCACTAATTAAATATCCAAAATATTTGGAATACAATGTAGAAATCCATGTGGAAAACAATATATATAATAAATGTATATGATAATATGAATAGTATGATATGATTACAATGAGAATGAGGGTCATATATATACTCACGCAGAGGTTCCCTTTCATAGGAGACTTGACCTTTCATCAGGAAGGTGTATCTTCATTACATATTAGTTATTGGATATTAATTAATTATTTATTGTTAATATTTATTTATATTTATATATTATATATATATATTGTTTATTACATTGTCTCCCCCTTTAGAAATGCTTTGTCCTTAAAGCATAATTATGGAAGACTTTATGTCTTGCTCTGGCTTGTGTTGTATTCGCACGGTATTCAGTTCTAGATGTTGTTATTGCGGATGATACAAGATGATACAAACTTCTAAGTGTTGAGCAGAATTGACGAACTATAAAAGGATATGACCGTCCTAAATTGACCCTTTGTCGAATGTTGTTCTTCTATGATTCCTAGAATAAATTGTTCTCAATTGTACTCGCATCAACATTCTTCGGACGATAGGTCAATTGTTTTCCTTTTGAGTTATGTTGATACTTTGATTGGTTAAAGTGTCTTCTCTTGTGATTGGGATGTCGATAAGGTGTCTTGGTAGCATGGCTTTCCCTTGTTGTACTTGTAGTGTTTTCTTGATTTACTTTTAGATTTTTATTTTCTTCATGCACTAATGTTGCATTGTTAATTGATGAACTTCTATTAGTAAGTATACTTGCAGTTTCCATGGTTTTTACTCCAACATCAATATATATCTTTTCTTCAACTGACTTTGCATCTTCTTTATTTGTGATGTGGATTGGATCTTTATTTGTTCCTTTTTCCACAACTTGGATTTTTACTTATAAAGACTTTGATGCTTCTTTTTAAGAAGTTTCTCTAATTTTCTTTCTAGAGATTTTTTATCATCTTTAAGCTTCTTAATTTGCATAAGTAGGTTTTGATTATGATTCTTTAAGCGTGCAAACTCTTTATTTTTTAATTGTTCAACCTTTTTCATGTCTCGATTTTGTGCCTTCTCTTTTAGTCCTTTGATTTATTCTAATAATCTTTGATTAAGGATAATTAAGCGTGAACCTTCTTCCTCTTTTTCTAATAATTTCTTTCTGAGATCTTGATTCTCTTGTTCAAACTTTTGAACACATTGTTTTGTATCATTTGACTTCTTAATCTAAGTGAGTAGTTTTTTACTATGATTTTTTAAGTGAGAAACTTCTTCATTTTTATTTGCAATAACTCTGTCATATATGTTTTGTAACTTGATATTGACCATCGATTTTCCTAAAGGATCACCTTTGAGATGTCTTTCAGGTCTTTTGATGAAGGTAATATTGAATCTGACTTCATAGTTATAATGTCTTTGAATGCCATCATCTTCTTCTTATAGGGAAATGTCACAAACTTTTTCTCTATGTTTAAGATGAAGTTACCTAGTTTTTTAAACTAGGGTAACCCAAAAATGATGTCACTCTCTAGTTGTAACATTGAATTGATATATGTATTCATATTCATCAATTTTCAATTGTAACTCATTAATTTCATATTGTTTCTTGCGAAAAATATTTGCCTTTTCAATTATATTCATCTCTAGAATTAATAATTGTTTTTCCATTTGTTAATCTTAATATGTTTCTCACATGAGGTCAAGCTAATGGAAATGTTAGCCTCTCTTCCTTGAATACTACCCTTTAACGTAAATGAACTGTAACCTGAAATTGAACAATGATGCAGGAGCATTTCACCTCCAAAATCATCCTTATTGATTTGACCTAGGGGTGTTTACATTTACTAAGGGAGTGGGTTCCCTAAAACTTCAAATTAATATAATTTCTCATTCTATAGTGGGATTCTAGAAGGATAAGGTTTGTTTTCCCTATTTGAAGTGTAAAAGCTTAAATGAGCAATTAGTTGAGTCTAGGTATATTATCCTAAGTGTGGAGGATTCAATTCCATTTTATCCTTATCATTTGTAAAGTACAAGAGTGTTATCATGGTTGTTAGTTTCACAATCTTAGGGATTTGTTGATGAGATGGAAGTTGACCTTCCATGCTTAAAATTGTAATCCCGCATGCAATCAAAAGAGTGTGTGTAGAGACAGAGTGAGAAAGAAGAATTGAGTGTGTAAGAGGTCGAATGTGGCTAACAAGCCGAACATAGGTCAATTAAATGTAAATCAGGGCAAGGAAGGTGAGAAGGCCTCATGTAATTTGTGTATAGATTCATTAATAGAATCTATGTGTGTGTTTATCTGATATTTTGTATCAATTGGATGAGATATTGATTTATTCGTTGCGTGATAGATCACTTCTTAACCACAGTTGTGCAGGTTTGGATCGAAACCGCTCATCGAACATCAAAGAGATGGATTCCCCCAAGGTGATAGCGGAACATTGAATCCATGCTCGACTTGTTTGGAGTCGTGGACGAATAGAGATTAAGTCTTGTTATGCACGCAAGGTGAATGAGAGGTCAAAGAAGCATTTGTAAGCATCGAGGAACAACAACCGTCGAATCATTCCATCGATGAATACAAGTCGTTGGATCGAAGTTAAGAGGATTCTATAAAAGTTCTGATAGTTAGTGGTGAGAGAAATATCTGACTGTCAATTCCAGAGCCAGATCGACGGTTGACACTGTATTAGGAGTTAAAATACACGTGTAGTTGAGGGAGAATCATGACCATTCGATCTAGATCGACGGTTCTCGTTATAGAGGACCGTGGGCAGTGGAGGTTTTAAAGTGTTGGAGGGCTGGAAAGTTCTGAGGTCCCAACGACAACAAGCGTCACGCTAACATAAGGAGATCCACTAAGGAAGTGACACGTGGTTCATTCAGGAAGTGACACATGTCAGTGTCAATTTGGAAACTGGCGCATGTGAAAGTCGCGAATTTAGGTGACACATGGCAGCCTAGTCAACAAGTGGCACGTGGCAGGTCCACATAAGAAACCCGAAGGTGAACCCTGGTAGTTGTTCAGTAGATATCAATGGTGAAGGTTCAACCCAATAGATCTTAATTAACGATGGAGATTAGATCTTCGATAGGGGAGATCAATCGTTTGGATCATTTCAAACCGTAGCGACCGAAGAGTTTTGGCGTTGGAGCTTATAAAAAGTCACGACGTCCCCATGTCGAGATACATCAGGCTGACGTCAAGTCCCATGATTTGTATTGATTTTACTTAAGGATAGATCAATGGTCCAGAATGGATCCCCGAACTAGATCGAAGATGATCCATCATTGAACGATATAATAGCGGAAGAGATCGTGACCGTTGATCACTAGCAGGGTCAACGGTACAGGTCATTGTGGACCACGACATTCAATAGTTTTGGGTTGTTGAGAAGGCGTGGAGTCCCAATGTTCCGAGACCGCTATACATGGAATACATTCATGGAAGAGCCTAGATCAATGACCATTAGAGTGTGCAATGGAACTAGAAGATCCAACCATTGATGAAGAGAGGAGATCTACGACCAAGGTTTAAGCGCTCAAGTGGAAAATCATTGGTCACAGCCACTGGTCGCATGGGAATAACAAGGAATTAGTGCCTGGATTTTAGGTGCTATTGGACTGGTGAGACAACAAAGAATTACAGAGCTATGTTAACAGAGGATTTTGGGTCTGTATAAAGAATTTGAGAGCAACTCGAGCTTGGAGTTGCAGTAGATTTACTTATAACTTTGTACTTATGGGAAATAGACATGGTGGGTTGATGTCAATTGGTATCAAAGCATGCCAATTGATCCTATCAATTGGTATCCAAGTGTGGATTTTCTCTGATATTGAGAAAAAGGGAATCTGCAGAACTTGCAATTGCAGAAAAAATAATTGGATATATAATTACATTGGGGAATTTCTGAATCACTGAGATCATGTCAACCAAATAAGTATGGGTTGGGGAGAGATGATGAGAAGACAAGATCTCAAAACAGGTCTTGCAGGTATTGGATTGATTTTTTGTAATTAATTATGGTTAAAAGTATGATTGTATTGTAGGTAGCAACAAGGAAATGGTAGTAGCCATGATAGCAGAGAAGTTGTGACAAAGGATGAAGAGCAATAGAATATTGTGTCATAACCTTGCAACAAAGGATGTTGTAAATACTTCCAACAAATAATTCAAAGTGAGGAGGACAAGTAAAGTTCTTAAAAAAGTGTGAGTAGGTGCAGAACAGAGAAGAGCAGGAGTGCTCAGTAGGTTCCAGAGGAGAGGAACAATAGAATACCTATTGATGTTTGGACATCATTGGGAAGACATTCTCCTAGATTAATAATTAATAATATTATTAATATATATATATTTATAATAATAATAAGAATAATAAATAGTTATTATAATTATTAGAGATGCATCCTTTCATGGATAGTCACCATATGTTCCTTTAGGTTCTCTATATATTTGGCACATTCATCATCGTAATATATCATCTCATATATACAGTATGTATAAAGAATCTACATATAATCTCATATACAATATTACATTATATACTCTCATATATAAAATCAACATGGTATTAGAGCGAGATTAGGTTTGACTCCCTCACGGGAGGGCCCAGGAAAATGAGAGTAGAGTAAAGTGTTGAGAGTGTTAAATTTATGGGGTTGTTACAATCTCTATGTACAACATATTTACTTTTTACTCCTACCTAAATTATAGAAATAATTCCATAAATTATGGTGGGCAGTAATTTCTATTAAAAATGTCTAATTACCTAAATATGAAGAATGTATTGCTTATTTGCTTCTACCTATATTTATGCAAAGAATCACATGAATTATGGAGGAACAATTTAGCAAATTCAAATACTATGTGGATGGATTATAACCAAATCAATGTTAATCTTTGGGTAGTTACAAGAGGTATTCTCCAACTATTTATAAGAAAGAAAATTTAATTTAATTTTCAAAGAGACGTGTCTTTTTGGATCAATCTAATGTTACTATAAAAATATAGTTGGAAGACACAACAATAGACACACATATTTTTCTCTCACACATGTGGGAAGTGATCTAAGGAAGAGACAAAAGTTTCTAAGTAGTTGAAATTTTCTGAGTGTAAGTTGTTCTAGAGTTTACTAAAGTAATATTGTATATCATTGGAAGTAATTACCACTTGCGGAAAATTGTGCTTGTCTAATTCAACACTAGAAAATCAACATGGTTAGTTGTATGGCATCGAGTATATGATGGATGTGTGTTGGTCATAGTAGAAGATGTCTCATTTATGGGGTCAATGTATATAGTTGTGTAAAGATATGGTTGTCATTGCATCGACAGAATGTGAATTGTCTCCTTGGATTTCTCGGTGAATCTGATTATTTTGGTTGTTCTTGTTTCTTGTTCCGAGAAGGTCACAGGTAATAGCTCTGAGAGGGATCCATAATGGCAGTCATAGAAAACAACATGAAGCAAGACTATCCAGACATAAATTTGTGCACATCCAGGTAATGAAGAAGAAGAGGAGTTCAACACATGTAGAGGGAGCAGATGACTCTGAAGACTATATAGCCTCAAAGGGAGTCAAGCTTTAGAGGGAGCATGTAGACTCAGAGTGAGTCTGATCTAAGAGAGAGTCAATTTCTTAGAGAATGTCATTCAGGAATGATTCCTCTTCATATTCAAATTCATATGGGAGAGACGTACTCCGGGACTAACAGATAGGAGGATAGACCTTGAGAAGGCATGAGACCTCCTGGAGAGGATTCCCTCATTTCAGTGAAGGAAGCCAGGCATAAGGACTGGGATGTGGATATTTTAACCTTTATTCTGAGACATGTATATTGGCTTACAACATTTTTTTTTTTTAGATACCTACGTGGTACGAGTGGATATGAATTGAGATATACCTCGGATGGAGATATGGAGGTGCATAGTTATACAGATTCTGGTTGGGCATGGAGTGCATTGGATCAGAAGAGTACTTTTGCATGTTGTTTCAGTATGGGATCACTGTGATCTCATGGTTGAGCAGGGAGCAGACATCAATGGAACTCAATACAATGGAGGCAAAGTATATAACAACCAGTATTGTAAACCATGAAGCAACGAGGCTTGAAAAGTTTCTTGCAGGACTTCATCTGAGACATGGTATAGAGAGGAGTCGTGGATCTCTAGTACATATCCACGAATGAGAAGATAACAAAAAATCTTACCAATCCATTTTCTAGAGTGAAGTATGAGTACTTCAAAGACAATCTTGGCGTGATGCAGAATGTCCACCCTCGTTAAGAGGAAGGTGTGGTGTTTCTCTCCTCGAGTTGGCTAACCCCTCTGGCCAAGGGTTTCCCCGATCAGTCATGTGAGGTGACTAAGTGAGTAATGCACAACCAAGTACAAGTCTTACCTATTCCATGTGAGGTGGCCAAGTGTGAATAAGACTTGCAGCTTATCATTGCCTACACCATGTGAGGTGGATAGGTGTGAATGGGGTTATGGTCATAGCCTTGCCTATGCCATGCGAGGTGGCTAGGTGTGAATAAGACTAATGGGAGAGGAGAAACATCACAACATAATAATGGAGACTATGGAAGTGGTTGTGTACCATTGGACAACATGCTAGTAGTTGTGTGTTACTAGTGGATTGCTACGTAGTCGTGAGACTATGGAAGTGGTTGTGTATCATTGGGAATCATGCTAGTAGTTGTGTGCTACTAGTGGATTGCTACGTAGTTGTGAGACTATGACAGTGGTTTTCTACCATTGGACAACATGATAGTAGTTGTGTTCTACTAGTGGATTGCTACGTAGTCGTGAGACTATGGCAGTGGTTGTGTACCACTGGACAACATGCTAGTAGTTGTGTGCTACTAGTGGATTGTTATGTAGTCGTGAGACTATGACAGTGGTTGTGTACCAATAGACAACATGCTAGTAGTTGTGTGCTACTAGTGGATTGCTACATAGTCGTGAGACTATGACAATGGTTGTGTACTACTGGACATCACACTAGTAGTTGTGTGCTACTACTAGATTTCTATGTAGCCACGAGACTATGGAATTGGTTGTGTACCACTGGACAACATGCTAGTAGTTGTGTGCTACTAGTGGATTGCTATGCAGTCGTGAGACTATGGTAGTGGTTGTGCACCACTAGACAACATGCTAGTAGTTGTGTGCTACTAGTGGATTTCTACATATTCGTGAGACTATGGCAGTGGTTTTGTACCATTGGATAATAGTTGTGTACTACTATGACATGGAAATAGTTGTGTATTGTTGGATGACATTGTAATAGTTGTGTGATACTGGTTGATTGCGGCATAGTCATAAAGACTGTGGCGGATGATTTGAGCTACCGATGGCATGGTAGTAGTAGTGTGCTACCAGTTGATTATAGAGTAGTCAGTGGACTACTATATGAAGACATCATGAAAAGATACCTACCTAGCTAAGAGGGTGTGTTGATGTTTCAACATGGAGAATACATTCACTCGCAGGGGTGTACCTATGGTGAGTGGCCCTAGTAAGCATCAGGTGGGCCTTCTCCTAGATTGGGTTGCAGACCAAGGGAGATAGGATACATTTATCACAAGGGTGTACTTATGGTAAATGGGCCCAGGCACAGTCCTTCCTTGATCATGACAAGGAGTGTTATGGAGTTGAGGTGCTTGAGGTGAAGAATGTCTCCCTCATTGAGAGGGAGTGTTGATGTTTGGACAACATCGGGAAGACATTCTCCTAGATTAATAATTAATAATACAATTATTAATTAATAGTAATATTATAATAATAATAATAATAATAATAATAAATAGTTATTATAATTATTAGAGACGCGTCCTTTCATGGATGGTCGCCATATGTTCCTTTAGGTTCTCTATATATTTGGCACATTTATCATCGTAATATATCATCTCATCTATACAGTATATATAAAGAATCTACATATAATCTCATATACAATATTACATTATATACTCTCATATGAAAAATAAACAATATGAGGGGGTCAAGCTTAAGTAAATCTTGATGAGGTATTTAGTGGCAAGATGCAGAGACTTTCTACAGAGGAGGCTAGATGCATCTTACAATAAACTAGGAGAAGTTCACAAGGGAGAAGATGGAGATGACTATTGATGGTCATGAGAAAGGTTTATAGAGAAGCCACAACAAGAGGAGAGAGGATGCTAAATCAATTAACAGAAATATAAACCAAGAGGATTTTGACAGAGAGTTTACTGAGGTAAGGGAAAGAATCAGTATAATTTTGAAGATGCTACAAGAAAGAAATGAAGACCAGAGATTGGGTTGTGATGTGAAGAAGGAGGTCAAGTGGCCTATTATGCAGTTGTCTATAAAGAAATTGATGTACAGGTTGAATGCTTCATTGAAGGAAGAGAAACTCAAAGTAAATGATTCTAGACAGAGGACAATGATGGAAGAAGGAGTTCACTTTTGTGAACCAGAGCAAGGGTCATTCCTTGGAGAAGATGATGATGGAGATGTTGAAGGGAGACTTGTTGAGAGTCTCGTGGATTGTGTGGAAAGTTTAGAACATCATGTGAGGATGACATAAGAGGCATCAAATGAGACCATGGAGTCTTATGATTTGTGTATGTTTACAGGTTGTGCATAGGATGACGTTGGAAAATCATCTAGGACTGTCATAAATATTGTTGAAGGGAGAGATATTCTTTCTAAAAGCATAGAAAAAATCATAATTTTGTTATGAAGAAAGACGATATATTATTATCTCATAATAATAGTCATGGAGAAGGTTATACACAACTTGTAAATGAGGAAGCAAATGATGACAATCTTATGGAGTGCTCATACCAGCACAAGGAGATGATTCCAAATGAGACCCAAGAGTCATGGATTTGAAATTAATCATTAGTGTGTGTATGCAGGTTATGAATACAACCACAAAGAAAATGAAGGAATTAAAGAGCAACATTCAAAGATAATGTTGACAAATTTTGATGAACAACTAAGGCTACTGGAATAGTGGTTGATCAATGTAACACACTCGACCCCTAGGTGCTCTTTTAAGGGGTGGGGTATTAAAATTTTGTTTCCCTTAAATCTCTCTAGGTTCCCCTTTCACCAAACTGCAGGTTCTTCAAAACTGACAGGCTCTTTCCTGGCCTCTTTGAAGAATTTGAATAGCAGGCGCTAGATTTCCATGCTAGGACCTTTCCCTCATATGACCTCGGGTTGTGCCCAGGCGCCAACTCAAACGGCGCTTCAGAGCTTTGGGCTCCAGGTGTTCTCGACACACCTAACTACGAATCCGCCGAACTCTGAGCTCCTGAACACACATGGACCAGATCTATGGTCCACACTTCTTTCACAATCAATGACTGCGATTTACTTTGGGACTTCAACGTTCAGGAGTTTCGAACGCTCCAAACACTTATTTCCTCTTAAGTGATCCATACCTGGAGTTACAGATAGAGCACCACATGTTTTCACTGATCAATGGTCGATATCAGTCCTTTTCCCCGCTTTGGGTGACTTGCAGTAAACGCTCCTCTGCGTTATTTCTTCCAGAGTACCAATCCTCCGAAGTAACAGATCTCACGCCACATGTCCTATTCCAATGGACGGTTCTAATGAACTCCAATGCTCCAGCCTTCGAGATTTCTCATGCCTTTACTCTTCAATTCCTTCGGAGTGACTTTCCCCGGAAGTAAATCTCCAGTCTCCACATGTTCCAACAATGAACGGCTAGGATGATTCCTTAAATTTGGAGCTTCAGACGACTTCTGGTCAAGGCTCCAATTCCTTTCCTCCAGAGTTTGCACTTCCAGACTCCACGATCTGCTAACGCATGTCCCTCTCATATCGATGGTCATGATTTACTTCGATAGTTCGGGCTTTGGGAGTTCTCAACTCGTGCGACCCCACTTTCCTCCAAAGTGGCTATCTTCTAAAATGGAAGATTTGCTGACACCTATCCTCAGCTGACGGATAACTCAGATGAACTCCAGCTCTCCGACCTTTAGGAGTTCTTGTTCAACACACTCTCGTTTCTCCTGGAGTGACTTTTCTCTGAAATGGCAGATCTTCTGCCACGCGTCCCTTTCCAGCAGACGACTGGGATGACTTCGGGACTCTGGCCTTCGAAAATCCTCATGCCTTCACACTTTAATTCTCTCGGAGTGACTTCTCTCCGAAGTGTAGGATCTGACGACACATGTCCCTTTGGCTTGGACAACTCAGCTCTGCTTCGGCTCCCGACTCTTCGGGAATTTTGTGATGCAAAATCCTCTTTTCTCCCAGACTTGGTCAGTTCTGGGCTGACCACAGTCTCAATCTGACAGTCTGAGGGTATCTACATGATTGCAGAAATCTACAGCTCGTAACTTCCATTCAAGGGTCCCTTGGGTCCCAGTGTGTGCCACTCCGAGAGGGACACCTGACAACGTCGTCACTCAACACATGGGCCCCCACATGATCTCGATGTAATACACGTGTCCCCACGATCGAACGGTCTTGAGGGATCCCGAAGGATCCTTAGATCCATAGTCCACATTAACTTCGAGACTTCGGGGGTTTTGGTGTTACCAAACATATGTCCTCCGGAAGTGGTCAACGTCAAGCTGAATATATTGTAGATCCGACGGTCGGGATAGTTCCTTGGCATCCTCAGATATACGACCAAGATTAAGTTTGGGACTTTGGGACTTCAGGGGATTCACCTCCCATGTGACGAATATGCTCAATTCGTCGGACTCGTGAAGTCCGAAGGGGCTCCAAGCGTTAATCCCCGCATTCCTTCTTCAAATCTGACGATCGTGAAGAACTTTGGCTCCTCCCGAACAAATCTCATCCATTAGTCTTCCAAATGAAAGGATCTCCCCTTTCAGGGCTTGAATATCACTATCCTTCTTGAGCTTTGTCATCTCCTTAATTTCTTAGGTATTTAGTGTTATTTCTTTTGAACTTAACACTTAGAGAAATATTTCGCGCACCCCCTACGCTCATTTATCAACTCTAGAACTTAAGGGGGTTCTCGGTCTTTGCCCTCCTCGCAGAGAATCTATGCATACATGCACTACCTCTGATGAGCTTAACAGAATCCTTCCTTCAGAACTACTGGGAGTGTCGACATGCACACGTGAGGCTATGCCCAAGGTCAACAAATTCATAGTTCATTTATTTTGACTTGAGCCACCATGGGGCTCATGCTTTTACGTGTACAAGCCAGAGAATTCCTTATTTTCTTAAATACACAATTAGGAAGAAATAAAGGGATACAGTATAACCATTGAGCGAACATGCACATCCCTACAACATTCATAGGATATCCAACTTTAATTCACAGTTACCACTTAAATACACAGAATATTAGAATACTTATCTATTACAGGTTGTAGCCAACTAACTAACTATGGGTGTTTGCCTTTCCACCCAACTATAGGCTCAGAGGCATTCATTCTTAGCGCTCCATCCACCCCCATGCCAAGCCATGATATCACCAGGGAATTTATGCCAATTCTCAACGATCCTTTCTCTTTCACATCTTCCGCAAGGTTTATCATGTGCTTCCTCAGCATCAAGCTTGCGACCTTTTGCTCAGGTCTCATTCTCTACATACTCTCAGATATTTATCTCTCTATCACGGCCTCGATGAGGTTTATCAGATGCTTCCTCAGCATAAATCTCATGGCCTTCAACTCATTCTCTGCTGGCGAGTTCCTCGCATTATCCACTCTTCTTTTTATTCTCTTGTGTGCCTTGCACGCACATCCCTCCTATCTTGTTCCTTTTGTCAGAAGGAAACCCGGGTCAGTGTGGGTCTGCAGGACCTTGTGATACTTAGGGCTAACCTTCTGCAGCTAGACCATGCTTCCATTCATGGGGTAGTTGATGGTTCAACCACTAGTCCTTTTCTTATTAATTGATCTCTTATAGTTTTCACATTCTTTCCTCTAGTGATATCATGGTTAGTACTTTCAATGCTTCACCCCCATAGTAAGTTATTGGAAATTAAAACAATAATACATTTACATTGTTCCCATGCCATAGCATGGTAATCCTAATTAATTATTAATTACAAGTTGGGGGAAACAGGGGTGTTACAATCCCCTCCCCCTTAAAAGGAACACCATCCTTGGTGCTCTTTCTCAGTAACACATGTCATGCCTTTCTCATTCAACCACTTCAGAAGTCTTGACCTTCTTTCTCGGTCAGGTACTTTTTCAGACTCTTAATCTTCGTCATCTACCTTCAATAATTCTTGGACAACAAGCACATTAATCATAGTCTCATGCAAAAACATTTTACTGTTGCATAAAATTTTTAGGAAAATTTCATAATCTAACACAATACTTATATGCGCAGTTTGTGTATTTGTATCCACATGGTTGTCTTGTTATCCAGGCTCACTGTTTTTTCCTTGACATACCCATTGTGTGCATGATCTCAATCAATAGTTTACAAGAAATATCAGAGTCTCCTCTTCCTTATGGTCACTCACCCTCCAGGCCCAGGCTCAGATATCCCCTTCTCTGTTATACAGTTCCTTGGGTGATCCATCTTCGCTTTCTAAGGTTTTCTCACACAAGAAGAATCCTAGATACTTTATCGAGCCTTATAGTCGAGGCATCCCTCAGACTTGCTCTATTGAGGCGTCCCTCCGGCTTGTGTTACCTCAACACAACATATTCCAGGCAATCATGGCTTACCACTAGGTTCTCATGTCTCAACAATGGCCTCCTTCATGCTTTTCAGCTTGATAGCCTTCATCCATCCTTTTTGGATAGATCTTTTCTTCTCACCTATATCACAGGTATACAAAATTAATGAGACATCATCACAATTCTAAATTTCAGAATTTTATTGCAAATCTGTCACCCACAAATTTTCCAATTTCTTCATTTATTTTCAGATCTATTCCGCACAAAACTGGATTCACAAGCATGGGACTTCCCTCCCCATGGAATTTTAGCTCAACAGGCAATCAATCTTCCTTATGGGCTTAGAATATTTCCATATCCAAGACTCTTTCTTCCCTCAAGTCATTCTTTACACATCCAAACAAGCTGTTAGTTTCTCATAT
>ML780010.1:289750-306411 GCA_009831015.1 Picea engelmannii
CCACATGTAAAATGTCATCACAACCTTTCTTAACTTGTGCATTCTAACAGTTGCACCACATCTATATAAACATGTGAGGAAAAAAAAATAATCCCTTACCTATGCATCATTTCATCCTACCAAGCCTTTTAAAATGTAATTTAGGTATCAATTGACTTTAATGAATGTGCCAACATTCGTGGCCACATTCATACCCAATGCACCCTTGCATTGATTTCAAGTTTGCCACACTTTATGAAAAGCACTGTTCAATCTTGTGTTGGAGCTTAGCCAAGCTCTTCACCACATCGCTTATCCATTCGTGTTCATTATTGCAGCCGCACTGTACTTCCTGCTATAGGTTGGTCATGATCCCAGGTCGACACATATGAAACTATAAGTTTCTCTTGAATGCACCCAAGCATTATTTCCTCATTAGTAACCAAGGTGCCCACACTCATGGCCACCCAAATTTTCTTTCCTTTGACATCCATACAATGTAAGTAAAAATTTTGGAAGGTCCTCCTTCCTCAATGGAAGGTCAATCGTCTTCCCTTCATGTAAACATGAATTTCCTCGAAGCAATTCCATGAAATGTGATAGCTATGAGCACATTTATTCCCATAGAACCAGTCCCTTTGACCATAGTCTAATGCAAAGTTCTATACTCTATCTTCCTTGAATGGCCCAGAGGAACTCTGTTTTCTCTCCATGCGACCGAGAGATGTGACCTCGGTTATATTCTTTCCAGGCACTATCCTTTCAGCTCCCGTGTTCATGTGCTATGATCCTGGCTAAATCCCTTGTCTGCAAATCGATGGTGTAGATCCATCTTCCCCCAGATCTAACAACTGCAAGGGATTGTGGAACCTCAACTAACTCACAGATTAACTCTCCTCCCGATCTTCGCAATGAATACGGGCCGTCCGATCTACGATCGGATCCCAAACTCCAAACAACTCTATATTGAATTTAAATTATAGGTACAGGTCTCGACGTTAACCCATGTGCATATGCAATCTCCACACTAATCGTGGTCCGTCGATCTTAGCCGTCGATCGATTTTAAACCACATGATTTCTAGATAATAATAATTCCGACACATAAGTGTTTGAGAAAGAATTTAGATTGAGAACAGAGCTTCAATTTGCTAAATTCAACCACATAACCCAATCACAATACGAGTTTTACGCGACATTAACGTGTGGGTTCCTTGCAGGTTCGCTCATCGATCGTTCAAAGATCAACAGTTCACAACGATTGCGGAACCCCAATATGCTCGCTCTTTATCAGGGAGTTCAATCTCTATAATCTGAAAAGTGCTCACCCGACTCTTTTAATCGTGTTCGTTGATCATCCACCCCGACGAGATCAACGGTGCGGGTTGATTGTGGGCTGTGAACTAGTACATCTGTTAATTTCTCCTTTGCGTCCCGGAATGATCCCCGACCATCGATCTAATCGAACGAATGGTGTTTGATCCATCAACTCCAGTGGATATTGAAGTCGATTTGACGATTGTGATCGGTCTTCCCTCCGATGAACAACTCACATTCATCTCCTCTATCAGGTTCTTGATTAACATGATTCGATCAAGGTTTTCTTCCTGAATTATACTCTACTTGGGTATTCATGGCATACAATGTTATAGCAAGATTTGCCTCACCCTATGCAATCTTGCACAGAGGGCCTTTTTCCGTTTCCCTATGCAAAATTTTCATCCTTTTTTGCAAATATCAGAGATTAAAATACATTTTTTTCCACATGTACACACCTTGCCTACTATACATCATGTGTATACGCAAGCTGCACCACTACAGCCCGCGTACATCGGGATTTGTGCCCAAAAATGAAAAATGGCGTTGGGTTTCCATGTCATGGCAGGAGATCTATGATCCTTGGCCTTCCATATACTGGAAACGTTCCGACTCAGCCCTTCAATTCCATTTGAAGGCTATAAATGGGCCAATTCCGAGCTATGTAAAGAAGAAGAAATAATTCAACTTTGAGAGCAAAGTTTCTCTGGAGAAATTATTTACTTCATATTGAGTCTGCATCCCTTTGTCCTTTAAGTATGAACATAGTGTTCATCCCCCAAGCTCTTCCCTTATTTATTGAGAACTTCATTGTCTCTCTTCTATGAGCTTGCCTTTGGTGGAGGATTGAAGTGGTGGAGGCCCAGTTGGAAGGAACTTGGTTTCTCGGTTCCGAACCATGTCGACACAGAAGTCTATAACTTTTTCGATTCTGTTGATCATATATTAATAGAAATACTCTTTTTCCATCCAATTGATATCTCACAAATATTTGAATTATTATACATGGGCATATTTGTTATGTATGTTAATGCATTATGCTATCAAATGTGCTAACATCATATATTATCACCATATGCTTGCTTTGCTTGGTTGTTGAGAACTAGTCGCAAGTATATTGCTTTGGGTTAAGTGATCAACGATGGACTTCATCGAATGTCTGGATGAGGTAGGCCTTTTATCTTGTCTTTCTAGCATATTTGTTTATATAGAATACTTGAGAATAGAGTTGATTTCTGCAGTCATTTCCGTCTTTTGTGGTTTACCCTATCCATAGAGAGATTTTTCCTCATAAAAGATTTGGCGACCATAATGGGGATGGATCTTCTTTCTTAGGGTTTGGAGTGCTTTTCTCCCTAGATTTCTCTCGTTCCTATTTTTTTTCTTGTCGTATCATTGCTTAACAGACTCTGTTCACTCTGGGTCTGAGTATTTCAACCTTCTCCTTTTCCTAGCTTTGTTTTTTGAAATATATATGTGGGTTTTTGCTTGACAGTCGTGTATATATGTGTGTTGTCCTTCTACAAGTTGCGTACATACACTATGTTTCCTTGAACAGTCTCGTACATCAACCTCTTGTGCTTGTTTGCTGGGTAGGATTTGATGTTTGTTGAGTCTTCTTGGGTCTCTGTAGTGACTGTTGGGTGTCTGTGGGATGACAAAAAACTTGTCTTGGGTTGAATTTTTGGACGGAGTCTTTCTCATCACCTTTTCATTTTGATTGTCCTTGTACATTGGGCTGGGTTTTTTTCTCCTTGGTATCCTACTTGAGTTATCTCTTTCTATACACAATAGAGTTTTTATATATCATGTTGATGTTCAGTCCATGCATTTTCATTTTTATTATATTGAAAATACAAAAATATTAGGCATTTTGCATTGCTTGGCATTTTTATTTTTTGAGTCTTTGTCATTAGCTTAGTGCATGTAAATAATGATTGCATTTTTACTTCATAATTGCAGATTTGAAACTGAAAATTGCATTGTTTTAAGAAGCATATCATTCATTGAAAATTGAAGTTAAGACTTTGCATTGAATTCATATTTATTTTACTTGCCGAGTCATAACATCATGAGTTTCACTACCATACCTTTTTTAGTAAGAACGACCATTAAAATTAACGTTATAATTTAAAATTGATTAGTCACAATTTTATTTTCTAGGGTGCACAAACTAGCTTAGGATTTAGTGCCTTGGAATAGGATTTTGTGAGTAAACTTATCCAAGGATATTAAATCAACATATGTGTTTGACAAAGGGAGTGGAGAAATCCATTGTGTAATCGGTAATATCAGGAGGCTCTGCTTACACTGGAGTTAATCACAAGGTCGCTCAAGGTTGGTTGAAGGGATATCCCACCGATACCTTCTTAGTGTCAGAGATACTTCTGGGGATCTATTCGTATCTAGGGATCTTGCTAGTTCCCTTACCTCCATGAGAGGCGGTGCTTTCAAAGTTTCGGGCTTTGCTACCCTACCCATACGGTGCACTTGACTTACGAATGCTAGTCTGTGAATCGGTTATACAATGGTTGCTTAGTTGCTTGACTTAGGTTCCACATAGGTTACTTGCAGGGGTTATTCTGCAGGTACCCTGGGTCAGATAAGGGTCGGACAACACACAACCTTTATGGAGGATTACCTCTCCAGGGGGATCTGAATGACTTGTTGTTAAGACCACGAGGGCCTTTATAACTGATTATGTTACCTCTGATCTTTAGCAGGGAGTATCAGGCCCCTCTTGGAAGAGACATACCTTCTTTAGGGAGAGAGGCCCCTTTTAGCCACTTTACCTCGTTTGTGTGCATATTGGTCATTTGATTTTTGGTGTGCTCTTTGATTACTAGTTGGCCCTAGGATTTTTTTTTGTATTTTGAGTCTTAAGTCATCGTGGAGTCGGACCAACGTCCTCGTCGGTCCCATCGCTTGTTACAATTACCACCAGATTTCGAGTCTTTGCCTTCTAAAAGGCGTAGAGTTATTAGACGTGGTACACACACCTCCACTGTTCAGACTTGCGATTCTACAAGGATGAGTATTGCACCGAGTCTTCAAAATACTGGGAGCCCTTCGACTCCCACACCTACCATAGTTAATGGCACCCCTTCGACTCCTGCAACCACAATGGTTGTAGTGTTGGAGGCACCTATCATCACTAATGCTCATCCTATAGTGAATGCTCAGCCTATTTCCTTGAACCATTTGGGTCTCTTGGTCACTCACCAGGATATAATGTTTAGCCCATCCCTATGGCCTCTAGTCCTTTTTCCTATGGTATGCAGAATTTTACTTCGCAGTTTTTGAATGAAATCCCAGTTGCTAGCCCTAATGCTAGCATTGGACTTGGGGGCACCACACCTCCTCATACTCCATTCTCATTTGGTGGTTCTCAGATCCCTCAAAAGACTCCTAATGTGGGAGGTATTCCTTCTTTTAACACTGGGTCTAATCCTCTTACTTCTGGGTGGAACAACCAACCTGGCGGACAAGATTCTGCTCAAGTTCCTTCCTATACCCTTACTTCGTCAGTGTCGATTCTAACCAACACATTTGGAATGAAGAATCCACCTCTATCCTTCGGATTCACACCTGGAGGAGGTCAGTTTCACACCTTGGGAAACCCCCAACCCGGAGCCACTCCGGCTATGGGAAAATTTTATAACCCCCATCAGAACATTCCTATTATAATTATGCCCAACCAACCTCTTATGAATCAGCCTGGAGGAGGGCCTTACAATCCTGGACAAGGCCATGGTGCTTACCAGAACCCTGGATGGGCCGCAGTTCCTCAAACACAATCTTTCCAGGGACCTTGGGGCCAGATTTTGCAACCCCGTCTCCCTTTTATGGAAATTCTCAATCTGCCAGACTTGTCTAAGTTGATGAACGAACCTTTGTCTCATGATCCTACATGCCCCCCCGTCCCCACCAAGCTTCCTTCAGACATTTTGAAATTCGAAGGTAAGAATGGTGAGGATCTCGGTGATCATGTCACCACCTTTCACCTATGGTGCTCTTCGAATTCCCTTAATGACGATTCCATTCGGTTAAGATTATTTCAACACAAACTCATTGGGGTTGCTACAAAATGATATACCAAGATACCTAGGGGGGCATATGGGACCTTTTGTCAGATGGTGTTAGTCTTCTTTAACCAATTCCAATTGTTGGTTCGTTATGATGTTGTCCTAGAACTTCTGTCAACTTTACGCTCAGGACACATCCACTCATATCTCGGATCATATCCAGGAGTGGTGTAGACGGAAGAGGTTGATTAAGACATCCATACCACTGACCTTTCTCTTAGAATGGTTCCTAAAGTCTTTGCAACCTTCTATATCAAAGGATGTTTCTACATTCAGGGTTACAACTGAGGAACAAGCAATCTTCAAAGCCCAACAGTTAGATCTTATATACGCTCAGTCTGGGATGTTATACCACATTCTTCCGGATGCACCGCGGTCAACCTATGATCATAGATAAAAGATTGGACCTCTTGTCGATGGTATTGTAGGCTCCACCAATGTGAAATATGTAGAGTCGATGACAATCCATTTGAAAGAGTTCTCTCTAAACTAGTATGCCTGAGGGCTAGCTTCATCTATGTCTTCCAATCCCACTCAGTCGACAGATGTACATTCCATGAAATCGTCGACCGACCCAAATGGTAACCAGCAATCAGGTGGGAATAATAAGAAAGGATGTAATAATAATCGTAAGGGTGGGAAAAATAATAATAAACCCAAGGACAATGGTAATAATGAGAAGATGAATAATAATACTGGAGAGGGCAAGAAAGAAAGGCGTAAAGTGAAATTTCCCTGTAAGCTTGGTACAGACGATCACCTTACTCATTTATGCCCCAAACTTGTGGAAGCTACGAGGTTATTATCTCTATCGCCTGTTGTGCTGACGAATCCTTTCCCACATAACCAACACATGACCTCGAGCTCCTCAAATGTCGGAAATGCGGCTGGTGGGAGTCAAAACCCGTCATCGCAAGAAGGTGACCATTTGTGTATCAATATGGTTGATTCTAAGGTTTATGTAGCCATCCGATATCGAGATTATAGTTTTTCATGGGATATAACTGGTCTAGAATATCCTCCTCCTCCTCTAGAGGTGACTTTATAGATCGAAAAACCAAAGCCACTGCCTCGTATTCCAAAAGGAGTACTCAAGCGCTCTACCCACAATCCAAATGCTAGAGCCGCCCAAAATTACTCTATTGTTGAGGACTTGGGTCAAACCCCTTGTGCGATGTCAGATCTAGAGGTACTACAGACATGTCCTTCATAGAGGAATGCCTTGCTATCTATGTTAGGAGCTCTAGATCTCAGTGGCTCAAAATTTATCAAGTTTGACATCACAGATGTCAAGCCTCGCTTGCCTTACCATGTGGAATTCCAAATTCACGTGGGGTACTCAAAGTATACCATAAAAAATGTGGTTGTTGATGAAGGTGTTGTTACTTGTGTGATGTCCCTGATTTGTTGGAAAGCTCTCGGCTCTCCGACTCTCTCTCAAGCACTGACCATGTTGACTTCTTTTGACGGTCATTCCTTCTGTCCTCACAGTATTCTTCCTGCTTTTCTGATCCAATTAGGTGGGAAGACGATAGAGGTGGATGTTGAGGTATTTGATGTGTCTCTTGATTATAACTTATTACTAGGATGCAATTGGACTTATGCTATGATTTTCATTGTATCGTCCCTCTTCCGTACTCTTTGTTTTCCTCATGATGGGAAGATCATGATGATCGACCAGTTATCCTTTGCATATGCTAGTACCAATGCATCTGTTGGACCGTCAATCCCCGTGGTCAACAATTCTTAGCCGAAAAATGAGAATATCGATGTTAGAATGTATTCTTCCCTTATGGGCACTTTCAACTTCATGGCACTGATTCACCATGTTTACGCCATGTCCAGTAGACCCGTTTCGATAGAGAGGTCCATCTCTTTTTGCACTTTCTATTTTAACAATCCTTGGACCCTACCTTCCTTGACTTCATCATGTGTAGGTCAGTGACATGATGGAATGGCCATGCCACTATTGGCAATGGAGATTGCATATCAAGTTGTTATTGACTCTTCCGTCGATCCTTATCTTGTTACCTCGCTGACGGACAAGGAGCATCCTATTCTTAACCCTGTATTGGCCACTTCATTGTCTTTTTCACATGACTGCCTTGATGAGACTTTTCCCTCGGATGAAGCTATCATCGAAGCCATGAATGGTTTCTAAAAACCTTGGGATGATATGCATCATCACTCTTATTTTCTCCCAGAGCTTGAAAGAATCGAACAAGATGACTTTCGATCTACTTTGAGAGAGATAGTCGATCACACCGTAGTTCCACTTGATACGTATGGTATTTATTCCGAAGGAAATATGGCGAGTATCTCTCCTACCATCATGATCGATATCTCTCATACCCTTGGAAAGATTGAAAACGTACATATCGGTGCGGATTGTTCGCCAAAATAAATCCTGATCTACACCGAACTCTTCAAGGAATTATGAGATGTATTTGCTTGGTCATATGAAGAGATGCCAGGAATCGACCCTCATATTGTCGAGCATGATATTAGAACGTATCCAGATGCTAAACCTGTTCGACAACGTCTTAGAGATTTCAATCCCCGGAAGGCCCTTGGTATTAAGGCAGTGGTAGAGAAACTACTTAATGTTGTCATTATCTACCCTGTTCCCTTGACTAAATGTGTATCCAATATCGTTCCTGTGAATAAGAAGCAAGGAACTATCCGTGTATGCATGGAATTTCATGACCTGAACAAGGCATGTCCTAAAGATAACTTCCCGACACCTTTCATCGATTAGATTGTCGACGAGTGTGCGAGAAGTGAAGTGTTTTCTTTTATGGACCGATTTTCAAGGTATAACCAAATTCAAATTAAACCTGAGGATCGACACAAGATGACATTTATTTTTCCTTGGGGTACTTTCGCATACTAGAAGATGCCTTTCGGCCTTAAAAATGCCGGGGCAACCTTCCAACATGCTATGACCTTTGCATTCCACGATCTTAAGCATATAGTCAAAGCTTACCTTGAAGATATTGCTACTCACTCTCGTAAGAGAGCAGATCACTCTACGCACCTTCGTCTAGTTTTTGAAATATGTCGTTAATATAAAATCCAGTTGAACCCTCATAAGTGCATGTTTTGTGTTAGGTATGGATATATTTTGGGATTTCTAG
This sequence comes from Picea engelmannii, assembly GCA_009831015.1. Taxonomy (NCBI): domain Eukaryota; kingdom Viridiplantae; phylum Streptophyta; class Pinopsida; order Pinales; family Pinaceae; genus Picea; species Picea engelmannii. The sequence continues at coordinate 298,268 of ML780010.1, forward strand.
TTTCTGAGACAGGGATCATGGTAGATCCGTTAAAGGTTGAGGCAATACTTCGGTTGCCTCCCTCGCGCACTGTTCGACAACTTCAAGGTTTACATGGGAAAGATAACTTTTTACGTCTGTTTATAGTAAACTATGCCAATATCACTAAGGGTTTCATGTGTCTTTTGAATAAGGACACCCTTTTTATCTGGGATGAGCGAGCCCAGGAGTCCTTCGATGCTTTGAAGAAAGCCTTGGTGTCAATGCCTCTGTTGACATCTCCTGACTACAATATGGATTACTTGTTTTATGTCGCCGTGTCTGAGGAGACGATTGGTATGGTTTTGGTTCAAGAGGATGATGAGCTCCACGAGAACGTCATCTACTATCTTAGTCGAAACTTAGTCGGTCCTGAGATTAATTATTCTCACGCTGAAAAGCTAGCTTTGGTTGTCATTCAAGCAGTCTAACATTTACTCCATTATATATTTCTTTGCAATACTATTGTGGTTGTCAATGTCAATCCATTTCAATACATCCTTACTAGGCATATCATTGGGGTAAAATATAATAAATGGATTGTCATTTTACAATAATTTGATCTCGATTATGCTTCTGCAAAATCCAAGAAATCACTAGTCTTCATGGAGTTGATATCCGACTTTCCACGATTAGATGAGGATGTTATCCATGTTGATTCATTTTCATATGAACACATTTTCCTTGTCTCGTCATCCGACTCATGGTATGGAGACATCATTCTCTATATTCAAACCTTGAAGTTCCCTCAACATCTCTCGCGAGATGACCAACGACATGTACGATACCAAGCTAAGAATTACACTATCGTCGGTGAAAATTTGTATCGTCGAGGAATAGACAATATCCTGCGTCGTTGTTTAACTCACGAGGAAGCCAATTCAGTCCTAAACGACTACCACAATCGGGCTTGTGGTGGTCATCTATCTGGGCTTGTGACAACCCAGAAAATTTTGTGAGCTGATTATTTCAAGCCATCTATCTTTAAAGATTGTGTTGAAGTGGTTAAGAAGTGTCACTGCTGCTAGGTATTCACTTGGAAAATGCGCTCGCATCCAGCTCCTCTTCACCCAGTCATTACCGTCGGTCCCTTCACCAAGTGGCGGGTGGAATTCATGGATTTCAACCCAACTTTGGCTGGGGGGCATCAACACATTATCATGGTCATCGACTACTTTACTAAGTGGTTCAAGGCCATGCCTACAATTAAATCCAATGGGAAGGCTGCTTCCTTCTTCGCATTCAATCAAATTATTGCCCGGTTCAGTATCCTGAGTGAGATTATCACTGATCATGGCAGTCACTTTCAGAATGAAATGATGGAAGAAATAACATCCAAGATGGAGTTTAAGCATGGTCATTCTTTCCCTTACTACCCCTAGTAAAATGGAAAGGTAGAGGCCATCAACAAGTCTCTCAAGACCATTTTGTAAAAAACTATCATCCAAAGTAAATCTAACTAGCATATTATGCTATATCTCGCACTCTGGTCATACTGAACCTCGGTCAAGACTGCCACCAGATTTTCCCCTTTCCATTTAGTACACAACATGGATTCAATATTACTCATTGAATGTGAAATCCCTTCTCTTACGTTGTTAGTCGTGCTCCTACCTGACACTTCTAATCTCGAGATACGCCTTGTACACCTAGAAATTCTTGATGAGCAACGTCGAGATGCCTCTACGGCTATCGAGGCAAAGAAAAGACGTATGAAGGTCCAGTAAGATAAGTCTTTATGTCCTCGGTTGTACGCAGAGGGTGACTTGGTCCTCTTATATGATCAAGACAAAAAAACACTGAGGGAAGGCAAGCTTAAACCCATGTGACATGGTCCATATATCGTGCGACGTGTCTTAGAAAAAGGATCCTATGAGTTAGAAGATTACGAAGGGAATATGTTGGTTGAGCCCAAGAATGGGCTCTACTTGAAAAGATTTTACGCTAGAGCCCCAAGCTCAGGTGAAACTCTTTGTATACTAATGTAATTTAGTGTATATATCTTTTCCCTTTATTTTTGTCTTTAGCTTGCTTATTAATATTTCCCTTGGTTGACAGATGTCAACGGAGTCTTCGGTCTACTTAGGATTCGTAGACGGAGCCAGTTGTCATACATGGAACTTGGCTTCTGCCGCTTGAGTGGTGTACTCACCCGAGGGACTACTAGTGTCTTCAGGTGGCGTATTCCTAGGGCCATCCACGAATAATGTGGTCGAATATAGTGTCGTTATAGAACTTTTGTGCGATGTTATCTCACATGGTATTCTCTCTTTAGAGGTTTTCCTGCATTCCCAATTAGTAGTATGTCAGTTGAATGACAATTACTGCATGCTTGATCCTACTTTACTCCGAAGATTCCTATGGGTACGTCTTTTAGAACGACAATTTGATTTTATTACTTATTATCACATACCTAGGAGTTCTAATTATGTATCTGATGCTTATGCTAATTTCGTTTTAGTTTGGCATTTGTCACATAACTAAAGCAAATAAAAACATCTCATCAATGTACACATTGTAATATAAGTAAAGCCGAAGATCCCTGCTTTATATATATATCAAAAAATATGATATTTATAGTACAAAATGGGGGCTAACACCCTCAATACACATATATAACCGATAATACAATATCCACAACATCTACGCCTGTGGCGCCGGATGTGTGTCATGATAAAAAACTACAGTGTTTGCAAGATGCTGAAAGAGTTGCACCCAAGCTCTGGGTACACCAACCACTTGCCACTGCATGGTCTCCGACAGATCCTCTACCTGAACCATCAGAATCCTATGAGTCAAACGAGACAGGTTTTCCTGCACGTTTTCAAGGACTCTCTCTACTTCTCCTCCTGCCTCCTCATCTCCCCGGTGCCTCTGACGATGTCGGGGAAGCCCGTCCGATCGTCACAGACCCACGCCTACCTCACACAAGTGTCTAGTTAGTAAATAAGCATCATCCAAAAATATTTTTGCTTTACTATACAAAAATACATAAAAATGAAATATTTAAAAACATTGACATACCTATGTCCCCGTAGGCGGTCCCTAGTGGCAGTGGCATGTCAGGGTCCCCTCTAAAGTTGATCTCTGCATAGGGGAAGTCATCCAGAGCAATGACTTGTCACCTCCACCGGTAGAAGAAATCATCGTTGTAGGGTGTGGGCACCCTAACTCCCCCTTGTTGTCTCATTACCTCGGTCCATCGTGCCATGGATGGATCACGAGGTCCTCTCAGAATGATCTCGACTCTAGATCCAAAACTTGGAACCTGCTCGAAGAAAAAAATGCATAAGATAGAGGCAAACCTGAAGTTCCTCTTGCCACCCTGTTTTCACTCTATCAACTGGCTCTTCATATTAGCCAGTAGTGAGGTACACAATCATATACAGTGGGTCTCAAGCACTCTACATAATAGAACATGAGCGGCCTTGATGCCTGGTGCAATGAAGACGATCTTGTGATCCTAGTCAACACGAGGACAACAATCTTGAGGCTAAGATTGTTTATTGCTCGGATGGGGAGTTGACTCCCGAACTTCGGGGTCCCTGCTACACAATGAGCATCTATGTACTCCTCTACCTTCATACCACTCCTAGCTCCCCAGGCTTTGAGGTTCACCACCTCACCCTGATGTGATAACCCAATTAAAAATTATATATCCTCAACCTCAATCCTCAATGGTTTCCCATCGAGGTTGAAACTCTCACTATGAGGATCCCAGTAATCCAAGAGAATATCAAACAACCTCACCTAGGCCCTCATCCTTTTGAGTGCCCAAAATTTATACAAGACACATATTTTCAAGGCCATTTGGGCCCCTGGATCTCTTTCCACATCAACATCTACCTCCTCGTGCTCCCTTTCCCTCCATTCTAGCACCATCCTGCCAGATAAAAATCAAATTTTGAGTTAGCAACCATAGAAAACAGTGTTTACGGACATATACGCAGGATGCTTCATTCACCTTCGCGTATAGGGCTAAGTACACACACCCTGTATTTTACATAGTCGCGTATAACCTCACGTATACACAACTCGATGAATGGTAGCCTGCGTACACTAAAATACTCAATTTGCGCCCTAATTTACTCAAATTTTGAAACCTACTTTAAAAATCTAATCCACTAGAAAGGAAGAGGAGGGGAAGAGGAATTATCTGGTCTAGACAGTTTATGATTTCGTCACCCTACGCTCCCGCAATAACCAGTTGAAGATTGGAGTTAATTTGGTCCAATTTTCACTATTTGGGTAAAAATTCAAAATGACATAGTAATTTTTGGTTTTGTTACTATTTATAGCAGTTTTTACCCACTTTCTATAGTTTAGAGTCATTTTTACTCCTTATGGACTAATACAACAGTGGATTGAGTTGGTTTTTGTAGTTTTCACCATGGATTCTTGCGGATTTCAACGTTATGTTGACCGTTCGTAACCACGAGCATGTATTTTCACTACCCAACATATAGGATAGGTATCCATTCCACCATGCACTTTTGCATTGTCCTATAAATGTCACTTATATGTCTTAGGTACGAACCCATTTATTGCGACACAGAACCTCCCATCTGCTATAAGACGTGTCATTATCAAGTGGTAGAGACTTACCAAATATAGGTTCCCTAGTTAGATCCACTACCTCATTTGGTGCCCATGAAAAGATTTTTTTCCGCAGGATCGGGAGTCCCTTATAGCTAATACATGAATTTATGTTGAGCCTCATTTCTCACTCATAAACATGCTTCCTTATACCTAGAGGACTCCCAACTGAGTTTAATTTAATCTCTTTTCCAACTCATCTTCAAAAAGAGAAAAGATTTCTGAGTGAACTTATCTCTTTCACACTCGAAAATTGGATATGAAAGGATGTCTATTTGGTACAAGTTATCCCTTTTTCACACCAAGTAGACTAAAGATCGTGAAAAATGTCATTTTTTGGCACCAAGTTGTGATTGCATCTCATGCCCTTGCTTGTAGTATTAAGCCTATAGCCGGTTCTCGCTTTGCGTTATAAACCGTTTACCTCAGCAGTTTTTCATCCTCAACCAAGCAGAGCCTCGTTTATATCCTTCGCAATTTGACACCCTATACCCAGGAGGGAACATTCACCCAAGTTTCCATCTCCCACATGCATCTCCTTGAATTGAGCATAGGTATGTTCCACTGCTGGAACTAGTTTTTCTTACTTGTGATACTCGTTTCCTCCTATGTATCTTAGCATTCATTTGTCTATGAAAAAACAAAAAAAGATGGGCGGGAAGGGATTATTATCTTATATATGCAGCAGTCGTGTCGCATTTGAACAGAGCACAAAATTATTGAGTCCATTTGTCATCATAATTTTGGGTTTAGCACGGCCTTAGGAAGCTGCGCTTGTTACAAAGAGTTTTCTCCACTGACTGGTTACTCTTCTAGTCCCTATGGAGAATATCATTGATGCCTCCTGCATCTAATGGTTTCATCATTGAGTCTATGTTGTCAGAGTTTTCCATATGTCTCATGCTCTTGTTCAAAGGAAGTCTATCAACATGTGTCAGACATTCCTCGGAACTCTTGACTTTGTATTTCATCCATACCCTCAGGTTGTCTCAGAAACACATGATGTTGTAGTTATCACACACCCTGGTCCTACTTTCATCATTGGTAGGTAACCTTGAACCCAACAATCGACATTTCATCATTGGTTGTTGATTGTGTGGTTTCCCTTGTTTTCAAAGGCATGACATCTATTCACACATTGGGATTCATGCAGTGTCTTGGATGACATTAGCCTTATTGGTGGTTTCCTCAACTTTGTCAACAATTTTCCTCATTGGATGATATTTAGAGGGTCTTTTTCGTGTACCGCTTGCACTTGGCACACACGAAAGACGCACAGGGTCATTGGTTCGTGAACATGTTCTTCGCCCGATTTCCTCCAAATCATGAAGCTCCTTCTTTGTACCTCATGTTGAATGATGAGAGATGCCTTAATTCTCTCCTTTCAGTGGGTCTCCTTCCATCGAATTTAGCTCATCTATTTTGGAAATGAGACCTAGAGTCTTATGAGTACCTTGAGGCTTGCAGTCATTAGTGGCAGGTTCTCTCGCCATCGACAGTTGGGAATAAATCAATGTCTCATGATCGATGGATTCTTCAAGTGTTCGACGCCGAATCCTTTATTCACACTTGTAAGAATGTAATCAGTGCCTTGATACCTACTTTCATTATCAGTAGGCTATCTCGCATTTGTTAACGGTATACCCCAATGGTCGGTAATCAAATGATGTATCATTGTGTTCGACCTCAACTCCTTTATTCACATGATGTAGACTTTCAATTTTGGTGGATTGTGTAGAAGACATCAAGACATCAGTATGTGGTCGCAGTTCTCCTAAGTTGTTGCTTCATTTTCATTGGACCAGTACCTATATGACTTTAGTGATCATGGGAGATCATATTATACTCCATTGTATACATATATCTTCAAATTGATTTTGAGACTGGTTCTACTGGGCCTTGTTCATGACTGTGAAAACCTTTGGCATGTAACTGCATTTGTATTTTCCTATTCATGGCCACAGACAGTTGTTTGGTATATTCCACATGGATCTGCAGTGTAATTCAAATTGGCAACCATGTATGCAAAGTCAGTGCAAAATGTAATGAGCAACTAGTTTTTCTAGCCAGTTCCCCATCACTCAACTTCTGGTTTTTTTATAATGTATGTAGGCCATCAAAATACTCTTCTGACCTCACACATTAGGGGGCATCTATTATATCAATATTTTCCTCACCCTATGCAATATTGCACAGAGGGCCTTTTTCCATTTCCCTATGTAGACTTTTCATCCCTTTTTTGCAAATCCCAAAGCTAAAAATACATTATTTTCCACATGTACACACATTTCCTACTATATAGCATGCGTATATGTAGGTTGCACCACTACAGCCCGCATACATCGAGATTTGTGCCCAAAAATGAAAAATGGTGTCGGGTTTCCATGTCACAACAGGAGATCTATGATCCTTGGCCTTCCATATACTAGAAACGTTTCGACTCGGCCCTTCAGTTCCATTTGAAGGATATAAATGGGCCAATTCCGAGCTATGAAAAGAAGGATAAATAATTCAACTTTGAGAGCAAAGTTGCTCTGGAGAAATTATTTACTTCATATTGAGTCTGCATCCCTTTGTCCCTTAAGTCTAAACACAATGTTCATCCCCCAAGATCTTCCCTTATTGATTGAGAACTTCATTGTCTCTCTTGTATGAGCTTGCCTTTGGTGGAGGATTGAGGTGGTGGAGGCCCAGCTGGAAGGAACTTAGTTTCTCTGTTCCAAACCATGCCGACATGAAAGTATGTAACTTTTTCGCTTATGTTGATCATATATTAATAGAAATACTATTTTCCCATCCAATTGATATCTCACAAATATTTGAATTATTATCCATGGGCGTATTTGTTATGTATATTAATATATTATTCTATCAAATGTGCTATCATATATTATCACCATATGCTTGCTTTTCTTGGTTGTTGAGAACTAGTCGCAGGTATATAGCTTTGGGTTAATTGCTAAATGATGGACTTCATTGAACGTCTGGACGAGGTAGGCCTTTTATCTTGTCTTGATAGCATATTTGTTTATATAGCATACTTGAGAATAAAGTTGATTTCTACATTCATTTCCATCTATTGTGGTCTACCCTAGCCATAGAAATATTTCTCCTCATAACATACAACTGCCTTTCAAAAAATTTGTGCATAATGTTAAGACAATAAAACATTTGCAGACATGTCCTAGCACATATTTATGCACTTCATCACATTATCCTTAATTTTTTCATGAATGCAACACAAACAAATCTCGATTGTTTCTAAATCAATACAACCATCATCACTATGGTGCCAAAACATTTACTTTCATCTGCGTACCAGCTCTCTCATCCTAGAGAAAACATAATAATAAACAAGAAAAGAATTGAGGGCTCTCCCCGTCTTCCAATTCTTTCTACACCGCCTGAGACTTTTCAGCCCAGCTAAGTTATCTCTAAAGGCCTCACTGCCTTTTCTTAACATGGCTTCAACCAAGCCTATTCAATCAAACATACTCATTTATTCATTCATTAGTCTTCTATTTATTACA
>ML780010.1:306461-343982 GCA_009831015.1 Picea engelmannii
TTTTCACACAATTATTCCATATGGAACTCCCTCAGCATGCAACGTCCTTATTGCATGTCCATCACTATCTATGATGGCCTCAACCTTGAGTTAGCTTTAGTTGTTTACCAAATATTCCATAAGGAATATAAAAATGCATCTTTGTCATGCACCCAAATTATGTATCCATACATATTCTGGTTTTGTTAACTTACATCCATGATGTACTTAACCATATGCATAATCAAAAGTCTATGTGTAGCTTCCATGGGTATATTTCACAACCTACATACATTTCTACTTTAAAATTAGTCAACTCGTGATTGTTCAAAATCTTTCTCATATGATTCTCAAGGCATAATCATTTGCCTCTTATCCTGACAACAGACCATCCTTTCTCATTTACTCTTTCATTTATTTATACTAGTCTTTCCTAAGGGAATGGAGCACATCCCCCTTAATCTATCAATCAAAACAAAATTTTCATGACTCTTGAAAATGGAGTCAACCATGCATCCATGGTATTCACTTAATCTTGGCAAGTGCAATTTTTGTCTTACATATCACTCATCAAGGCAGCCATATTGTGCCTTTAGTATACATATATCCTTACATCATGCATGTGAATCATTTACACATGGACCTATCAGACTTCCAGATCCTCCTCCAAGGATATTGATGCCATCCTTATGACAAGCCTCATAGGGACACACAACACTGAGCTTCCCTCTCAGTTGTGAACTTGCAATCATTCACATGACATCCACATGGAATTTGAATTAGACATAGTCATGATTATGTTTCCTTTATATACGATAACAACTAGCAACAAAACACTCTTGCCTCAACCTCCATGGAACATTACCCAACTTATAAATACAATACGGGCAATTATAACCATGCCCAAGGTAACATAATCAACCAATTTAGCTTCCAACTATATCTATATGGATACCATCCACCACTGGATGTCAATCTGACCCATTGGGCTTCTAGAAGTGCCCCAACACTTCCTTTACCACATTCAGGATCAACATTTAGTCAACCATTTTATCTGAATTTTAAAAATTTAATGTCTAATACCATTTGGACTATTCCCTTAAATCCCAAATGTAATTTAAAATTATGTTACTTACTAAGTATCCTAGTTCAGAAATCCAAATTATCTTTAGGTCAAGATCGGTCTTGACCATTACACCTAAAATTATTCCTTCTGTTCAACACAATGAGGAATGGACGCCACTCTCCTCCCACAATAAATCTGGAATATTAGTTTCCTATCCACCAAGCAAGGGAGGCTGCTGTGATTTCTCACTCAATCACTCTATATTTCTACAGCTTTGTTTATCAGCTTGATTAGAAAAACCCTGTCCAACAATTCTTGTACCCAGAAACAAAATTCATTTCTCAGTCCACTTTGAAACCCGATAGTTGTGCATGCTCTCCCTTTTCAGGGAATGGTCATCAGACCCATTCCTCTAATTGTGAGGGATTATACACATATACAAGGTTTAACCCTTCATTAAAGAAATAGTTATTACTACTACAGATCCTTTCCATCCGTTCATATCCAAATCTTTCTATTAGTGCCCATCAACGTAATCTCACTCCTATAGGATCGACTATCATTTCTCAAAGAAATGATAGGCTTCCTTTGTCACAGACTTAGCATGATTCAATCGCATTGGTTAAAATCCCAACTGTATTTTAAATATGCATCCTTCTACTCAAGGAACTTATGCAAATGATTTATGTTTGGTAGTAATATTCTCCACAGGCTCATCTTAGCCTTGGTAACAAAATATTATGACTGTACAACAACACGTACAATTGCACAGTGAAGTCAACTTCTTTATTTGGGAACATTAGCAACATATAGTGCCAATTTCCAAAACATCTATCAACAGTAAAGGATCTCATTCCTCTCTTTAGTAGAGGTTTTCTAAGCCTCTTAGGAATGAGGTAAGATAGGGTGTTAACCCTTAAAGTAACATGATCCCAAGTAGTCCAAGTGTTGTTTCTGTGCTCTGATACCAATTTGTAACACACCCAACCCCTAAGTGCTCTTTTAAGGGGTGGGGTATCAAAATGTTGTTTCCCTTAACTCTCTATAGGTTCTCCTTTCACCAAAGTGCATGTTCTTCCAAACCCGCGGGCTCTTTCCTAGCCCCTTTGAAGGATTTGAATAACAGGTGATAGATTTCCATGATAGGCCCCTTCCTTCACATGACCTCGGGTTATGCCCAGGCGACAAATCAAAGGACACTTCAGAGCTTCGAGCTCCGGGTGTTCTTGACACACCTAACTCTGAATCCACCAAACTCCAAGCTCGCGAACACACACTGACCAGATCTACGGTCCACACTTCTTTCACAAACAATGAATGAGATTTACTTCGGGACTTCAACGTTCAAAAGTTTCAAATTCTCCAAATACTTCTTTCCTTTGAAGTGCTCCATACACGGAGTTATATATCAAGCACCACATTTTTTCCCCAATCAACGGTCGATATCCATCCTTTTCCCCACCTCGGGCGACTTGCAGTCAATGCTCCTCCACGTTATTTCTTCCGTAATACCAATCCTTTGAAGTAACAGATCTCACGCCATGCGTCCTATTCCAATGGATGGTTCTGATGAACTCTGGTGCTTTGGCCTTCGGGAGTTCTCATGCCTTCACTCTTCAATTCCTCCGGAGTGAATTTCCCTCGAAGTAAATCTCCAGTCTCCACGTGTTCCAACAACGGACGGCTAGGATGATTCCTTACCTTTGGAGCTTCAAACGTTTTCTGGTCAACTCTCCACTTCCTTTCCTCCGGAGTTCGCAATTCCGGACTCCACGATCTGCTAACGCGTGTCCCTCTCAGATCAACGGTCACGATTTACTTCGAAAAATTGGTCTTTAGGAGTTATCAACTTGCGCGAGCCCACTTTCCTCCGAAGTGGCTATCTTCCAAAATGGAAGATCTGCTGACACATGTCCTCAACTGATGGACATCTCAGATGAAATCCAGCTCTAAGACCTTCGAGAGTTCTTGTTCAACACACTCCCTTTTCTCCTGGAGTGACTTTTCTCCAAAATGGAAGATCTTCTGCCACACGTCCCTTTCCAATGGATGGATGGGATGACTTCAGGACTCTGGACTTCAAAAATCCTCGTTCCTTGACACCTATCCCTTTGGATTGGATGGCTCAGAACTACTTTGACTACTGGATCTTCAAGAGTTTTGCGATGAAAAATCCTCTTTTCTCCCAGAGTTGGTCAACATCGAGCTGACCATAGCCTCAATTTGATGGTCTGAGGGTATCTACGTGACCCCAGAGATCTATGGCTCATAAATTTTGTTCAAGGGTCCCTTGGGTCCCAGTGTGTGCCACTCTGAGAGGGACACCTGACAACGCCGTCACTTGACACATGGGCCCCCACATGATCTCGATGTAATACATGCATCCCCATGATCGAACGGTTGTGAGGGATCCTGAAGGATCCTTAGATCCACGGTCCACATTAAATTCGATACTTCGGAACTTTGTGGGTTTTGGTGTTACCAAACCTCTGTCCTCCTGAAGTGGTCAATGTCGGGCTGACTATATCGTAGATCCGACGGTCAGGATAGTTCCTAGGCATCCTGAGATCTATGACCCAGATTAAGTTCAAAACTTTGGGACTTCGGGGGATTCACCTCCTGTGCGGCGAATATGCTCAATTCTCTGGACCCGTGAAGTTCGAATGACTCTAAGGGTTAACATATGTGTTTCTTCTCCAGATCCAATGATTGTGAAGAACTTCAGCTCCTACCGAACTAATCTCATCCATTCATCTTCTAAATGAAAGGATCTCTCCTTTTGGGGCTTGAATCTCGCTATCCTTCCTGATCTTTGTCATCTCCTTAAGTACTTAGGTATTTTGTGCTATTTCTCCTTAACTTAACACGTAGATAAATCTTTTGTTCACCCCTTGCGCTCATTTATCAACTCTAGAACTTAAGGGGGTTCTCAGTCTCTTCTCGCCTCACAGAGACTCTGTGCATACATGCACTACCTCTCCTGAGCTTAATAGACTCCTTCCTTCAGAATGAATGGGAGTGTTGGCATGCACACATGAGGTTATGCCCAAGGTCAACAAATTCACAGTTCATTTATTTTAACTTGAGCCACCACGAGGCTCAGGCATTTACGTGTACAAGCCAGAAAATTCGTTATTTTCTTAAATACACAATTAGGAATAATTAAAGGGATACAATATAACCATTGAGAAAACATGCACATCCCTGCAACATTCATAGGATATCCAACTTTAATTCATAGTTACAGCTTAAATACATAGGATATGAGAATACTTATCTATTACAGGTTGTAGCCAACTAACTGACTGTGGGTGTTTTCCTTTCCACCCAACCATAGGCTCAGAGGCATTCATTCTTAGTGCTCTAGCCATCCCCATACCAAGCCATGATATCACCAGGGAATTTATGCCAATTCTCAATGATCCTTTCTCTTTCACATCTTTCGTGAGGTTTATCAGGTGCTTCCTCAGCATCAAGCTCATGGCCTTCTACTCAGGTCTCATTCTCTGCATACTCTCATATATTTATCTCTCTAGTGTGACCTCGAAGAGGTTTATCAGATGCTTCCTCAACACCAATCTCATGGCCTTCGTCTCGATCTCTGCTAGAGAGTTACTCTCATTCTCCACTCTTATTTTTATTCTCTGACGTGCCTTGCACGCACATCCCTCCTATTTTGTTCCTTCTGTCAGAAGGAAACACGGGTCAGTATGGATCTGCAGGACCCTGTGGTACTTTAGGTTGACCTTCTGTAGCTAGACCATGCTTCCATTCATGGGGTAGTTGATGGTTCAACCACCATTCCTTTTCTTATTAACTGATCTCTTACAGTTTTCACATTCATTCCTCTAGTGATATCATGGATAGTACTTTCAAGGCTTCACCTCCACAGTCAGTTATTGACAATTCAAACAATAATACATTTGCATTGTTCCCATGCCACAACATGGTAATCCTAATTAATCATTAATTACAAGTTGGGGGAAACAAGGGTGTTACAATAAATCTAAGGATTGATGAAGACTGGATAGATGTTACAGGAAAAAAGTACTCAATAATACTTGATATAAAGAAAGGATTCAAGGCATCAAGAGGAGAAGAAGATTTATTAGTTTTTCAAACTAATTGTTTGTCTAAGTATGTGAATTCTAGGCAATCAGAGGATACAGAGTTGTCTAAAGGAAATAGAAATGAGGACAAAAAGAAAATGTAGGTTGAAGTTGCAGAATTTAATGAGTATTCCCATGGACCCGAGGACATCAAGGAAATGAATAACAAGGGGTTGGTAACAGATGTATGGAGTCCATATGAAAGGCAGAGTTAGTAAAAGGAAAAGTCAGGCATGGATATTGATGAGATGTGGATGTTGATGACAAAATTACCTAAGAGGAAGCATACTAAAGTAAGAATGATAGTCAACAATAGAGTACAATTGACCGTACAAATTTGCATCAACAAACCAAGTGGACAACAACAACATAAAATTTGGAGGCCTAGAGAATTGAAGACAACAACAATACAGAAGCAAGGCATCAATGCAATTAAGAAACAACAGAGTAAGATATGGGATCCTAGAAAATCTCAGAGAGAGATGAGGCAACAGGAAAAGAGATTGAGTAAGCATCAAAATAAGATTTGGGATCTAGGAAGACAAAGGATAATAGGGAATACAACATGCAACAGAACATGTGACAACATCAACACTGGGATCAAAGGGAATGAAGTAATTGAACACATGATCAGGAGATCATGAACAATTTTAGCCTTAGGAGTCTGATGCAAGAGAATTTCAACTCCAAAATCACCCTTGTTGATTTGACCTAACGGTCTTTACATTAAAACTTCAAATTAATGTAATTTCTCATTCTTTAGTGGGATTCTAGAAGGATAGGGTTTGTTTTTCCTATTTGAAGTGTAAAAGCTTAAATGAACAATCATTTGAGTCTAGGTAAATTATCTTAAGTGTGGAGGATTTTATTCCATTTCATCGTTATCAATTGTAAAGTATGAGAGTGCTATTATGGTTGTTAGTTGCATAATCTTAGGGATTTGTTGATGAGATGGAAGTTGACCTTCCATGCTTAAAATTGTAAGATTACGAGCAATCATAAGAGTGTTTGTAGATATAGATTAAGAAAGGAGAATTGAGTGTGTAAGAGGCCGAGAGTGGTCAACAAGCCAAACATAGGCCAATTAAATGTAAATTAGGCCAAGGAAGGTGAGAAGGCCTTATGTAATTTATGTACATATTCAGTAATAGAATCTTTGTGTGTGTTTATCTGGTGTTTTGTATCAATCGGATGAGATATTGAGTTATTCTCTGCATGCTAGATCATTTCTTAACCAATGTTGTGTGGGTTCGGATCGAAATCGATCATAGAACCTCGAAGAGATTGATGCCCCCAAGGTGATAGTGGAACATTGAATCCATGCTCGAGTCATTTGGACTCGTGGACAAACATACATTAAGTCTTGTTCTACGCGCAAGATGAGCTGAAGGTCAAAGAATCCTTTGTAAGAATTAAGAAATAACATTAGTTAGATCATTCCATCGATGAATATAAGTCGTTGGATCAAAGTTAGGAGGATTATGTAAAAGTCCCGACAAGCGGTGGTGAGAGAAATATACAATCGTCAATTCCAGAGCCAGATAGATGGTTGACATCATATCGGGAGTTAAAAGACATGTGGAGTTAAGGGAGAATCGTGATCGTTCGATCTAGATCCAGATCAACGGTTCTTGTTATAGTGGACCATAGATAGTGGAGATTTTAAAGTGTTGGAGGGATGGAAAGTTCTGAGGTCTCGATGATGACAAACGCCATGTTGACGTAAGGAAATCCATTGAGGAAGTGACACGTGGTCCATTCAGGAAGTGACACATGTCAGTTTCCATTTGGAAATTGACGCGTGAAAAAGTCACGAATTTAGGTGACACATGGCATCCTAGTAAGTAGGTGACATGTGGTAGGTCCACGTAAGCAACCCCAAGGTGAACCCTTGTAGTTTTTTAATAGAAATCAATGGTGAAGGTTCAACTCGATAGATCATGATTAACAATGGAGATTATATATTCGATAGGGGAGATCAACGGTCCAGATCATTTCAGACCACAACCATGGGAAAGTTTTGGCATTGGAGCTTATAAAACGTCTCGATGTCTCGATGCTGAGATACGTCAGGCTGACGTTAGGTCCCATGATTTGTTTTGAGTACTTTACTTAAGGATAGATCAATGGTCCAAAATGGATCTGTGATGTAGCTCAACAATTATCCATCGTCGAACGATATCATAGTGGAAGTGATCGTGAAGTAAAAACAAAATCTCCAAAGAAAATCTCCAACCCCTTCCATGACTGCAAACATTTGCGTCCTTCAGTCACCCATAAGCCATCTCGGGTGAGACTGTGATGTGCACTCTATATGCGGTGTAGCCTTCCAGTTTACCAGAAAGGCCGATGGTGAAAATTGTTTTGTTAGAAAACTAATGTAGAACCCGGGTCAACCCATACATCCAACAAATGGTTTTGTTTTTGGTTGGAAATCAGAGGAATGGTCGGGAAGGGCTTTGATGAAGAATATGCAGTGGTAAAAAGGGATGTTCAGGCCATGGAATCCTTGGAAGCAAGAATTTGACACATGGTTGGAGACAAATAAGCTAGAGTTTGTGCAAAAACATAACAAGGGTTCCAAGTATACACCACACGAGTATCTTCAGAGGTATTTGCTTATTGATATGCATGAAGAATATTTTTGTTACTTCACAGAGTTATTACACAGATGGTTATTGAGGTTGAAGGATACCCATCCAACTAATCGGATTGGGCCAATAGAGTGGACTGCTGAGAATATCACGTGATTGGAAAGGGTGAATAATAAATTCACGCGTGTAGTAGATTTTTGGTTAGATAACATTACTTCACGATTTATTACTGAATTTGCAGTAGACACAACAAAGTCATATACTGCTACGGAGCAGGATGTTTTCAAGTGACCCAGAGGGAGGTACACCATGTCTCTTTACATGTCGAATAAGATCTCATTATATGATAAAGGAATTATGACCATGGAATCATATAGATAGACCACTCTACGCACATGGGGGAGCTGGGGGAAGCACTAAGGAAGATCGAAGATGTGGAGAAGGGTCTGGAGAGTAGCCAGAAGAAGGAAACAATGGACTCCATCATGATGGATGATGAACATACCAGAGAAATCATTAGGAAAGTATGTGTGACGCGTAGTGGACGACCCTACCAATATAATATGAATAACAAGAAGAGGGTAGTAGCCGAGCGAGAGGGATTGGACAACGATGAGTAAGAGGTAGAGGATCTTCCCTCCAGGGGGACGATTGAGGATATCTTGCGCACCACATATGATAGAAAAACCAGAGGTCATGGGTATGGTGCAGAAGAAGGATCTCCATTCCATATCAAAATTAGTGTGGAGCCCACAACCCCATGTGAAACTAAGACATCTGAAGAAGAAAAACTAGTTAACCAACAAGTGATTAGTGGTAGAATATTTTTTACAGGACATGGGTCTAGTGGAAACTCAAGAAGAAGTGTGAGTTCAACACCTAGTAGTCAGGTATCTACACTGTGTGGAAGTGGCAGTACAACAAACTTCACAATGGCGGGACACGATCCAACTATTAGGTTACTAGAGTTTCGAGGGGATGGGTCAGATGACCTAGAAAATAATTTTTTTATTTGTGAGAAGATATGGGCAAAAAAGAAGATTGCATTGAAGATACAAAGGTTGCATAGTTGGAAATCACATTCAGAGACCACGCATTAGACTAGTATATGGGTCTCACAACAAATAACCCGAAGGGAGCACCTACAACTGTTGTAGAAGTGAAAAGGCAATTAATAAATTAGTTTCATAAACCAAGATCAGAAGACAAGTTCATGAATGAAATGATAGAGATTAAGCAGAAACCAGGAGAATCAGTCTAGGAGGTGGACCAGAAGTTCAAGATACTAAAAGATAAGTTAAAGTACCCTATTACTGATATGCAACATAGACATCTATTTGTTAATTCTCTATTTCCATACTTGAAGTATCCTTTGAGACAACATAAATTTTAGAGCCAAGTTTAGGCTCTACAAGCAACCTTACAGTTAGACGAAAATCAATACAAGGATACATATCCATATATGGAAGAGATAAGACAAGATATGAAGAACTTAACATTATATTTGAATCAAAATAAAGTAAAGGAGAAAAGAGAAGATGTCTAGTGTACAATGTGTAGGACAGAAGGCCATCGTAATTAGAATGATTGTCCATTATTTGTGCAATATATTGGAGTGGGTATGCCAAACCCTTTATCTTTAGGAGGACCATGGTGTGAGATTTGTAAAGCACATGGGCATGATCCCTATCATTACCCCTGATGCGGAAGTATCAGACAGTACCAAAGAGTACATTTTGTAATTTTTCTAAGTCCGTTGGACATGAAGACAAGGACTATAGAAATTTGGAGATGATGAAAGAGAGGATTTAAGATACATATATGATGCAAGATGAACATATAATAGGAAAACCTACGTAACATCCACAGTATAACAATGTGAAACAACCAAAGTATAATCTCGTGCAACAGTTTCAACCACAACCACAAAATAATGCACAAAAATTTCAAGGGCAACAATAATATAACCCCGCACAACAGTGTGCAACACCACCATAGTATAATAATGCACATCCGCAGTATAATCAAGGACCGCAGTATAATACACCATGCAGAGATAATCAAGAAAATCGAGGAGGAGGTTGTGGAGGAAGAGGCTTTGGAGGAGGTCGAGGACCAATAGTTTTCCATAACGCTAAAAAACCAGGGCACTATGCCAGAGACTGTCCACAACCACCAATGACATGTATGTATTTTCACGCAGTAGACCATGAAACAAAAGATTGTATGACATTGTTGACAAAAATACAAAACAAGGAAAACCAGAACAACCAGAACGTGCAATGAATTGTGGTGGAAAACAAAGAATGGGATGGGAAGAAGATCAACATAGTCACTAGAGGTGGAGCCAAGATAGGAGAAGATGCAACCAAGAAGGATCAAGATCAATACCAGTGGGTTAGGAAGAATACATTGTCTAAAAAAAAGTTTGATGCGCGCAAAGAGAAAGAGATATTCAAAGAAGCTAGGCAGGAGATTATGAAAGAAAAAATTGTGTCTACTTCAGGAAAAAAGCCAGTAGATGAGATACCAGTGTATGAAATGCGTCCACGTTTTTATCATACCATCAAAGAGAAGCATTCCGAGCAAGTAAGTAACTTAAGAAAATTTTTGGGATCTTGTGTAAAGTTGTTGAATGATAGAAACTCCTTACAAATATTGCAAAGTTTGTTAGAAAAGTGTCATCCTGGGGAATAAGGGGTAAAGAATGTGAATCATGTCTAGAAGAAGAGAAGAAAAAGTAGAGAATTCTAGTTGAATGCAAACATAGGAGACTTCAACATGGGGGATATCATACTAGACTTAGGGTCTGAAGTCAACGTTCTACCAAAGAAGGTCTGGGAAGCTATGGGAGAACCTCAATTGGGGTATTCACCTATTCAGTTGAAGTTAGAAAATCAACACAGAGTGGTGCCAATTGGAATATTGAAACGAATTCCAACAGATCTAGATGGTGTGCGCACCATGGCATAATTTGAAGTCATTGACATAGTAGATAATACTTTGCCATATCCATATTTGTTGGGTATGGATTGAGATTTTGATAACTAGGCTATTATCAATTTGAAGACAAAGAAGATCATATTTGAATATGGAGAGTATAGAGTGATTGCACCACTGAATCCTTGAGAAGGAGGAATGTATGTGGAACCTACGACAGACAATATTCTTATAGAAGATGTGAATAAATTGTACAGAACAACTGCGCACAAAGAGGATTATATCAACCCAACTGCAGATGGCATGCTCAGTTGGAGGAGTATTATTTCTTGTGCTTTAGACTCTGACACAGGACTGGAAAAATGGCAACAACGACTACATGAATTATCCACCAAAATATGTGACAAAATGACGTGCGTGTTGAGGTGGATTGGTTCAGAGGTAAGAGAGCCTCCTACATTTTATGGTCTAAATGACTTAAAAGAATGTTTTATGAAGTTTGAATTAGAAGTGGTACAAAGTCAAAGATTACCGGTATTAGATTATGATTTGAAATCTACACCTGCCCATTGGTGGGGTACACACAAGGAAAATATCAACAATTGGTTTCAGTGCAAGAGGTTACTGCGCATCAGATTTGAAGCACAACAAGAGCATAAATATCAGGAGAAATGTGTTGGAATTGGAAAACCCAAAGAACATATAGATAGGTGCATGATTCAATGGAGATTAGTACCACCAGAAGAATGGCCACATCATTTTATTCACACATTAGAAGGCATTCCAAAGAACTTGTATATAGAACAAGAACAACACAGAGAAACTAAAAACTGGGAAGAGATACAACAAAATTTTGTAGTTACATTTTCCTTTGAGCATAAAATCCCAGAGATTAATACAACGTTGAAGGTGGTAAGAGACAGAATATTTGAAGAACCATAATTTGAAATAATCCCAACATATCAGAAGTAGAATAGACATACAGTGAAATAATTGTTACATTGTTATCACGTCGCAAAAGAAGAAGAACTAGCAGAGGATAACCCGCGCAATATCTAGATCTCAAAAGCTGAAGGAGAAGGGAAATAGAAGGCCCAAAGCTAGATTCAAAAGATTATGCTGCGCCATTAAAGATCAAGAAGGTAAACATTAGAACTGCAGAAAACCCAAAGATTGTTAGCATTGGAGATTATTGGGATAATCAAACAGTAGAAAGAATTACTAAATTATTGCATGAATAAAGTGACTTATTCCTAGCGACATTTTAAGAAATGAAGGGATTAGCAAGAGAACTAGGAGAGATGAATATCCCATTAAAGGTAGAAGCCAAACCTATAAGACAAAGACCTTACAGATTGAATCCAATATACAAAGAGAAAGTAAAGGCATAAATTGACAAGATGTTGGAAGTTGGTGACATAGAACCTATGGAAGAGTCAGAATGGATCCCTCCTATTGTTGTGCAAGAAAAAAAGCAAGGAGGGATCAATATTTGTGTATATTTGAGAAAATTGTATGATGCTTGCCTACATGACCTTTTTCCTACCCCATTTCCAGATGAAGTGTTGGAAAATGTAGGAGGCCAAGAAGCTTATTCTTTTACAGATGGGTTTTCAGGATATCGCCCGATAAGGATTGCCCTAGAAGATAGACATAAGACTACATTTTCTACATAATGGGGATCATTTCAGTATACAGTCATGCCATTTCGGCTAAAGAATGCACCATCCATTTTTTCAAGAGTAGTAGTAGCATCTTTTAAGGAATTTATTCATAAGTTTTTGGAGGTTTACTTGTACGATTAGACAATGTTTAACTTACTAAAAAACCATGTTGCAATGCTAAGATTAATGTTAGACAGATGCAGCCAGTGTCATATATCATTGAATATTAAGAAATGTATTTTTAGCGCACCTTTTGGTATTTTGTTAGGGAATGTGGTGTGTAAATAGGGTCTGTTGGTTGATCCTGCCAAAATTGTTGTCATAGTTAACTTACCACCACCGAAATCAGTGCACCAATTGAAGAGTACACTCGGTCATACATGATATTACAAGAAGTTCATAAGGGGATATGCACAGATTACTCCACTAATGGATAAGTTGTTGAAGAATGACACTAAGTATCAATGGAATGAAAAATTCCAACAGAGTTTGGATATTTTAAAGGAGAAGATAGTTATTGCGTTGATTTTAGTGTTTCCAGATTGAGCAAAATAATTTCACGTGCATGTGGATTGATCTGCAATAGCATTAGGAGAAGTATTGACAACCAAGAGAATGTGATATATATCGCCCTATTGCATTTGCAAGCATAAATTTATTGGATTCAGAACAAAACTATAACACTAAAAAAAGAGAAGGATTAGTTATGGTATATGCTTTGCAGAAATACAGACATTACTTGTTAGGGAAACATTTCAAGATGTGTACATATCATTCAGCTCTGAGATATTTAGTCAATAAGACATTGTTGGGGGGAAGGATATGCAGATGGCTACTATTATTCCAAGAATTTGATTTTGAAGTTGTGGTGAAGCTTGGTAGATTGAATGCATGAACAAATCACTTATCCAGGATAACTAATGGAGAATAACCCAGTCATTTGGAAAACAACTTTCGAGATGCATGTTTTTTTTTTTTTTCAGTACAGACAAATTATGAGTATTTTGCTGACATTATTGTGTTTTTGAGTATAGAATTTGCACCAAGAGAATTTATTACTATGCAGAAGAAAATTTTTGTGGTCAGAGCTGCAGATTATCAGTTGATTGCAGGTCATTTATACAAACTTGGAGTAGATAACATATTAAGAAGAAGTGTATTGGAGCATGAAAGGCCTATCATCTTAGTAGAGGCGCATGAAGGGATTGTTTGAGGACACTATGTAGGAAAAGCTACCACGCATAAGGTATTGCACGCAGGATTATGGTGGCCAATAGTTCACAAGGATTCAAAAGAATAATGACAGAAGTGTGATGCTTGTCAAAGAGTTGGGAAGCCATCCAAGAGGGATGAGATGCCATTGCGACCTCAAGTAACTTTACAATTGTTTGATAAGTGGGCAGTATATTTTGCAGGTCCAATTAATCCACCAACAAGAAGATCAAGAGAAAGATATATTATTACAGGGATGGAATAATTAACCAAATGGGTTGAGGTAGGAGCAGTAAAGGATTTCATTGAAGAGACATCAACGCATTTTTTATTTGAACATGTAGTGACAAGGTTTGGATTTCCAAGAATATTGATGAGTGGTCAGAGGACTCACTTCATCAATAGTACAATTGAGGCAATGTTGGAATAATTTGAGATATATCATCAGAAGAGCACTCCTTATCATCGACAAGCAACTGGAACAATGGAAGCCTTTAACAAGATTTTGGAGAATTCCTTGACAAATATTTGTAATGTAAACAGAGATGATTGGGATTTGAAGGTACCAACAGTACTATGGGCCTATAGAACTACATGCAAGAAGCTAACAGGGCACACACCCTTTAGGTTGGTGTATGGATAGGAAGTAGTAGTTCCCTTAGATTATTTAATACCAAGTCTGCGTATTGAAGCTATTACATAAATGATAGAAAGAGATGCATCACAGGAATGACTAGCTCAACTCATGGAACTAGAAGAAGACATAAGCATAGTTGGTTTCCATCAAGATGTACATAAAACAAAGGATAAAGCATGGCATGATAGACACATTAAGAAGAAGAAATTCAAATTTCGAGATCTGGTTCTCATTTATGATAGTAAATATCTAAAACATCCAGGGAAACTTAAAATGCATTGGTTAGGACCATATCAGATATAGTTTGTCACAGATAGAGGTGTTGTACAACTGCAGGATTTAGTAGGCAAGGAAGTTCAAGGACGGGTGAATGGTAGTCGACTAAAACTGTATAGGGACAGTCGACCTAGTAACCCTCAGTAGTTGCAGCGCAACAAGTAGACTTGTACATATTGTAAATAGTAAGAGTTAAAAGAAGAAAAAGGGAAAAGAAATCTAGAAAAATGAAGAAAAATCCAAAAAGAGGTAGTTAGAGGAATAAGTGATAGACATATAATGACAGTGCGTAGTAGAAAGAAATTCAGGGAAATAAGAAGTGAAGACACTGTGCATAGAACAATTATAACAAAAGGAAGTACCAGTGCGCCAGAGATGTATCACAATAGAAAATTACAGTGCACCGGAAAAATGAAACAGTCGGGAAAAGAAAAACTAGTCACCAGAAAATGAAGGCGTGAAATGAACATTTATGACAGTCATTGAAGCATGCCCAAAAAGATTTGGAGCATTTATGACAGCACTTTATATACAAAATTAGGGTTCAAAAAGCCATATTGTGAATTCGAGGGAACGCAGAGCTAAGCAGGAAGAAGCAAATAATGCACATGTGATTTAGTAGGCTATTAGTGATATTTCAGATGCAAACCCACTTAGATTCCAACACGATGGTGCCGCCCAAAATAGGATCACCCAACCATATGTCGAGGAGAACCCGCAAGAACAAAAGGTCACCTTCAGAGCTAGAAATGGAAGACGAAAACCCTACGTAGACATAGGGAGTGGTGGATGTTGATGCCATTCATTCCTCGGTCCTCAAACCGGTGAGTCCTACACTGGTCAAGGATCAAACAAAGAAGATGCAAATTCACTGACCAAACACAACAATAGAGCCAAAGCCTCCGCAGGAAACAATTCAACCCACAAAATAAGTAGATGAGGAAAGGGATGATTCCAATGAGCTGAGGACTCAAGCTGACGTGGAGCAAGCACAGCAGGAGCAGATATGAGACGAGGAAATCACAACGTAGCAGGAGTCAAGCATAGAGGAGGAGGAGGAAGAGAAAACATATTAGGAAGTAGGGCCCTCAAGTGTGCCAGGAAAGGGGAAAGGAAAACAACATGTCCAACTATCCCCATGCAAGCAACAAGAGGTAACCATAGTGTTATAGCGCATACCAGTAGGCGTAAATATTGTCGCAGACTTACTTGGATGCGTAGATAAACTGCACTATTGAGACCATGATGTAAGGGACACAAATAAATTCCCATATTTCGCACAACATGTATACTTATAAAGAAGAGGGGTACAAGAAGGAGATAAGAGAATTGGTGTAGAAAATGACACCAACTACTGCGCTAGAGGTCAAATTTGAAAGGGAGAAGTAGGCCACAAAACAAACACATCATGTAGCACTAGAAGTCAAGGAAATCACAAAACTTTACGATAGGACCACGCAACTTTGGACAAACCTGGAAGAGGATGAAAGGATCCAGCAATGGGATAAAAAAGAAGACAAGTTGAACACATCGGTCCAGAATCTAAAAGAACGACAGAAGACCATGCCTATCTCGAAGAGATTGGGGGCTGCGTAGGAGTTGAAAAACCCGCAAGTAGAAGCAAAGACAATCCAAGAGAAACAAAAGAACATACAGGATCAGTTGGATCCCCTGGAAGAGCAAGAAGAAAAGATAATAACAGAGTTGGAAACAGAGAAAGATAGAATGGAACAGGCGCACTTAGAAAGCCTACAAATGTTGAAGGAGCATGTTATAACATGGGTCGTAGAGACCCTCATAGAAAATAATGCACAAATGAAGATAAATGGAGATGAACTAGCAAAGAAATTCCAGGAATTGGATAAATCAGTGCATAAGGCACACACGACCTGAGTGGCTTGGGACGAGCCACAAGTTAGTGTTGGGGGCCTATTGGAGCAGGAGATTTTGGGAGTGAAGCACAATAAGTGAGTCAGAATGGACCAAAGGAAGCAGTGCATGCCATAAAAGAAGGAATACCAAACCACCAAATGGCAAAGGAAACAGTGCGCCCGGAAAGACGGAAGATAAATGCAAGGAATGGTTGGATCAAAAACTAACCGTACACAAGGAGTTAGAAAGTGGACAAGTTGAGCCCACTTAGGATTAGGGTCGTGAGTCATAATGTAAGGGGTTTTACCCATTTTGTAGTATAAATAGAAGACGTATGAAGGAGATTGAGGCAACTTTGTATATTGGAGTCCTTTTTGACAGTGGAGAACTTATTTTTGGAGCATCCTTTTGAGTCTGAGTCTAAGTATTTGTATTGTTGAGAGCTGTGGATCTAAGATGTAATCAGTGTTGAGTTGTAACTGAGGGTCATGTCGCAAGTTGTGGAACTTGGTGCGATGTTGGTCAACCTCATGCACATGAACCAATACTATGATGTAATGTGCGCAACACTATTTTGAAGAAGAATGAATAAAGAAATAGATCCTCATGGACGTAGCCCAAGGGGGGTGAACCAAGGTAAAATATCGTGTTGCAATTTGTTTGAATGCTTTTGTTGTTTATGAAATTATGAATAAATGGTTAGATGAACGAATGTGTTTATTTACAACACACACTAGTATAATTATGCATAATATATGTCATTGAATGGATAAAGTAGGAGATTTAAATAATGTTATAGTAGAATATATGTTAAAATAAAAGAGAAGTAAAAAGAACATCCCCAACCCCTTCAATGACTGCAAACATATATGTCTTGTAGTCACCCATAATCCATCTCAAATGAGACTGCATTGTGCACTCTATGCACAGTGTAGCCTTTTGGTTTACCATAAAGGCCGATGGTGAAAATGGTTTTTCTAGAGAACTAAGGTAGAACCCAGGTCAGCCCATACATCCAACAGAGTGTGCAACAGAACTAGAAGATCCAATCGTCGATTAGGAGAGGAGATATACGTCCAAGGTTTAAGCGCTCAAGTGGATAAGTGTCGATCACAACCACCAGTCGCATGGGCATAAGGAGGAATCAACGCATGGAGTTTAGGTGATAGTGGACTGGTGCGATAACAAAGAATTACAGAGCTCTGTTAAGAGAGGATTTTGGGCCCGTATAAAGAATTTGAGAGAAACTCGAGCTTGGATTTTCAACAACGTTACTTATAACTCTGCACCTGTGGAAAATAGACATGTTGGGTCATGTCAAACAACCTTCATAAGAAAATATTTCTTTCATCATTTTTTAATTGTCCACACACACACACATATATGACCTTAATTAATTAATCCTTTGATACTCATTTAATAATATGTAATATTACCCTTGTATCTTTTGATAATATCAATTTTTTGGGGGGTAATATTATAATATGTTGAACTTTATTTTTTATTTTATTTTTACTTTAGCCTTTTTTAGTCCTTGTCGTAGGCATAGAGGGACTATAGCGATCGATAATTCGTTGACTTCATATCAGTTTGTCCTTTGACCACAAATATTTTCATAATCTCTATTGTTGGGGCTAGGGAACTAAAAACATTGATTTTTATATACTAAAAAGTACCATATATGTAGTGATTTGATTGGATAACATGTTGGAGGTCTTATTGTCAGCTTCACTATTCCCAATGTTTGATATGTTAACATATCCATACTTTTTTATCGTGTACAATATTTTTGAATCATATATTTTTCGTATGTATTCCTTGAGCGTGGATTAATGCTAGCATTGGTTCGAATGTTTGTCTTAGCATTTTCTGCTACCTAAATTTATGGCAATGTTTGATATGCTAGCATATCCAAAGTTTGGCCTTCGAATACATTCTTTGGTGTTCGAACTATTGTTACATAAATTATATTAAATTTTTTTAAGTACATCAGAGAACTACCACATTGCATTCTTTTCTTAAATGTTTACAGAGCATTTCTGACAGACTTAAATGTTTACCTAACAGGATTGGGAGCGTTGAATGTTTACTTAGCAAGCTTGTTACAATACATTTTCTTCCATTTTTTATTTATTTATATGCTTCTGTGGAATTGTTGGTTCATTGGTTCATGATTTCTCTTTGCATCTCCACTGATTTCTTATTTTCCTGTTGTTGTTGTTGTTCTTGTTTGCCTGTTAGTCTTGTTGCAGTTTGCACGTTTGGGGTTCTAAAACCACGATTGGAACTGCATCATTTGTGGTGGTATGTTTGTTGTTTGCTTCTTTGTTTGTTGTATGTTGTTTATTGTTGTTTGATTCGACTTTGCAGGGTTGGGGTCCTGCAGCTGCAATTGGGCCTTTTGGTGCTTCTTAACTAGGTTTTTATTTGCTACTTGTTCTTGTTTGCCTAGGGTTTGCAATGTTGGGGTGCTGCATCCACAGTTGGATCTCTTGTTACATTGTTTTACAGTTGACTCTCCATAAAATACTATTAATATAAAATAACATACAAAAAAATTGCAGTCGATGTAAATTGCATCTCTTACGCATTGAACCAGAGTTTGTCGGCCTCAAACTATATTTCATAGCTGGCGATATTTTTTCCATGGTTTATGTCTTACTATGGTTTCATAGTTATGAGAGTAAGTTTTGCTATGTGAGTGATATAGTTGTTCTCACCCTTTTTTTTCCTCTTGTAAACTACGTTTCAGGTTCCATAGTTTCTCACGTTTATGTGGTCATTCCAATCGACTGTTGTTCGGTTGCATACTTAGCCAGTTTTATGGATGCGGCTTCGTGGATAGGTTCTATCGAACTATGGCATCTAGTGTTCAGCGTATACATATTGCATCCAGAACTTCCATTCTCTACAATTTGACCCCGTACTCCTCGAACTAACAATCGTGCCTCTTCCTGCAATGAGTTTGTCTATCCTACCTACCTTTCCATACTTAGTTGAGTTTTCAAAGTTTGATTGTTTTTTCCATGGCTTATGTCTTACTATGGTTTCATAGTTACGAGAGTATGTTTTTCTGTGTGAGCGATATAGTTGTTCTCTCCCTTTTTTTCCCCTCTTGTAAACTACGTTTTTGGTTCTATAGTTTCTCACGTTTCTGTGGTCATTCTGACCGACCGTCGTTCGGTTGCATACTTAGCCAGTTTTATGGACGCGGATTCGCAGATAGGTGGTATTGAACTATGACAGCTCTTGTTCGGTGTATACATCTTGCACCCAGAACTTTCATGCTCTACAATTCGACCCCGCACTCCTCGAACTCACAACCCTGCCTCTGCCCGTGATGAGTTTGTCTATCCTACCTACCTTTCCATACTTAGTCGAGTTTTCAAAGTTTGGTGGGTTGATGCCTTTCTGGGTTTAGAAAATTTAAAAGCATTTGTCACTCCCCTCCATCCTCGCTACCTTCTGCCCTTCCCAATAGACATTAATTATGCTTTCAAAAGTCACAACCGACCAGACATGTTCGAAAAGATTGTCTTTAATAAGCGGAAATATCAAGGGCATCTCCCATTAAAATGAATAGACAGGCGAATATTATGGGATCTGGTAATTTCTTTTGCCTACATTTTAAATTTGCAAATAAATAAAAAAAAAGGCTCTTTTAGTTTTCTTAAAGGCTTTAGCATAGTCCACGAATGTGTCACCCACAGAGGCCTTGACATCATGTCCCTTTTTAATATTGTGCATATCTTAGATGTCATATTTGAGAATATGCTCGGATATGGGAATGTTAATACGTGCTATTAGTCACTATTCAATGTACATATTCAAAAAGACTGGCATTAATAAGAGAAAATATCGAGAACATCTGTCATTAAAATGAATTAACACAAAATCTACGGAAGATCATCCAGAGTTGCTTTTAAATACTTATTTCCATTTCTCTCTATCATCAAAGAGTTGTGCTTTAGGGTGCTTTCGTTCTAATGTTTCTGGTCATGGACATGTAAGACAACTTAGAGATGCGATTGAGGCCCAAATGAAAGAAGAGAGACTGGTTTTATGTGACGTGAGATTTGAGTAAAAAAAAAACTCTGTTATCCTGTAGAAACTCAGAGAGAAGGAAAAAAAAAGAACAAGTATCTTCTGGTTGGTGTTCTCCCTCTATTCGATGCTTTGGTTGGCTGAAAATCCTGCCTGGATATTTGTTTGTTGATCTTATTTGTTTTCTTCCTGGGAGTTGTAATGGATTTTCAGGTCACGTGCAAAATACTTCTTCGTTGAAGTATATAGTTTCTTACAACAACACAAATTTGGAAAGTGTATTGAGTTCTGCAGATCGCACAAGAATTTGTGTTCCTTGGGGGCGTCGCACTTACCGTGGCTTACAAAATGGTCCGTGATGTTCATGAATGACGTGAAATATTACTCCATTTGTGAATGTAACTAGAGGCGGGTAACAGAAACTGTATGGGTGGATAAAACGACATATTATCACTACAAAAGTTTCTATTTCAAAGTTTGTTGAGCTACTTCTGGGTGTTGTAATCGACTTGTCAGAAAGCCATGTTCTTTGTCAAAGTTTGTTTGGTTTCCTCTGGATGTAGTTACAGACTCCACATATTTGGCGTCACCTCCAAACATTCCAGACCTTTCTATGATGAAAGATATATCCTGATGCGATCTGCAACATTTGATACACTTGCCAGACCTGTGCTGATCCGTTCTGTAACATTTGATACACTTTCCAAACCTGTGCTGCCCGAAGAATTCATGTACTTCAACAGAATAACATTTTGCAGCTGGGTTGGACGTTCCTTCCAATTTACTATAATAAAACAAATAAGTTCAACATACAAATCTTTAGGCAGGATTTTCAACCAAACAGATGATCGAATACAGGGAGAATAGCAGTCACAACATACCTGAATTTTTTTCTCGTCCCATAGCTGATGTCACATAAAACGACTCCCTTGACTTTGAATTGGGCCTGAATCGCATTTCTAAGTTGTCTCGGATGTCAATGGTCAGGAACATTACAACGAAAGCACCTTAAACCCCAAGTTTTCGACGATAGAGGGAAATTAATACTTGACAAAGAATGGAATGTTGAATAACCAGCCAATGCAAGCAGGCCATATCTGGAAGAGACAATCTATTCAAAAAACTGGGATAGATCTAGTTGGCAGCAACAATTAAGTCCAAGACCCAAAATTGATATTCAACTCGTTTTTTACGAATAAAGGATTTGATCCTTAAGAAAACTATCAACAAGCTTCATCAATGTACATATTTTTTATTGGTCGGTGGCAGGCCAAATCGCAATCATTGTGGCAAATAATCTCAGTTGTATTTTGTAACCCATCTTATTTGAATATAGAATAATTGTGGTTTTTTTTTAATAGTGTTTTCCAATCTCTGGTATTGCTTTTCATTTTATTTTCTACCTTTTTCCCCGTGTGTCGTTAAGCATGGACGACAAGATTTTATTTTTGTTGCCCACTACTTCAATTTAAATAAAGGCTACTCTGTTCGTTTCTTACATTTTACATTGAAGAATAATTTTTCATAGTTCATACTTATGTGGCGCCGACCCTATACTTAAAGAAAGAAATTGGAGGATCCGTCCTGCTTTCATTCTTCAAGGCCTATGAATAGAATGAATTAATGACTTACAACAAGGCAACTCAAGTGTTGACGCCATGTTCCTGTTCAATATCTTGCATATATTGCAGCTTATTCTATTTGATAATATCCGTGCATATATACTAATATGAGTACTATTGGAATAAATATAAAAACTTCATCTTGGGAAAAACTTAGGCAATTATCTGGCCATTGGGTCCCAGTTTTGCGGTATTGAACAACTATGCTCCTTGTTCCATCATATACATCTTTCATCCAAAGAGATTCCTTGATCTGCAATTTATGCTTTAACTAGTGATAACTCACCAGGGGTTCGAAAAGCTTGGCATTAATAAAGGAACGACTGAAGCTGCCTTAATTACTTAAATTGCACCATTTTTTTATTAAATTAAATTAAATTTAGATATTAATGTTTATGGAAAGTCAACGTTTTCTCATGTCATTACAAGGAATACAAGATGAATACATGATAAGGATTTTATCTCGTTGAAACCACAATGCAAATTCATGTTTCTTGTTGCATTATATACATCTTGTAGTCAAAACTTCTGTGGTTTCAACGAAATTTGCGAACCGAAGAGCATCCTGCAAATTGGGAGATCATTTGCATTTGAAACAGAAACAATCCATTAATATATATTAGTATGAATACTATTCAAATAAATATCAAAATTTTCTCCATTAATACATATTAGTATGAATACTATTGAAATAGATATCAAACCTTTCTCTTGACCAATACTTATCCAATTATCTGGCCAGCAGGCCCTGGGTTTGCAGTATCCACCACCTATGTCCCCTGTTCTGTCATATACATATTGGAGCCAAATAAATTCAGTGATCTGTAGTTTATGATTTTACTAGTGAGAACCCACCAGGGGTTCAAAAACATTGACATTAATAAACAAAAATAAAAGGTTTTTCAACTATCAGATACTTATCCCTTTTCCCCTTTTCTTTTTCTCGTCCATTATCGCTTTCTGGTTTTATAGTTAGTTGTCTTTCTATGATCGGCGGTTGTAGGGTTGGCGGGCTGACATATCTTCATCTCCATCTGTATCTTCACATGACGAATCTGATCGATCGCTATTCCTTTCCATACTTAGTCAATTTTATTTTCGTGGTTGCTGGGTTGGCGCATACGAACTCGCCTTTTCTTCTTCCCGCTCGTTATCGCTTTTTGGATATATACTTAGTTGTCTTTCTATGATATCCAGTTCCAGGGTTGGTGGGCTAACATGCCTTCATCTCCATCTATATCCTCACATGACGAATCCGACCAATTGGTGTTCCTTTCCATACTTAGCCAATTTTATGGCCGCGGTTTCCAGGTTGGTGCTTACGAACTCGGTTGTTTATTGTTCCATTATATACATCTTGCACTCAAAAAATTCATGATCTACAATTCCACTGCAGGTTCCTCGTATACATTAACTTCGTTCAAAGTATCTGTTGCTTCCTTCCAACCCCACCAACTTCGCGTCCTTCCTGATATACATTAACTATGCTCTTACTAGTGACAAATGCACACACTGGTATGAAAGAATTGGCGCCCACTGCTCCGCCATATACAAATTGACTACCGAACTACAACATCATCCCCTCTTCCGTGTTACACATTATGCATTCAAATGTTATGAACTATACAATTTGGCCGTTGGGGCCTTGCGTCCTCTGGGGAAACCTTGTGACCCTATTTTGGATCCTTGCGTTCGCGGGTTCACGAAAACTTCAAGTCCTAGTCATTGTTTCTTGTTATTCCCATCCTCGTACTTCTTTACAGATATGAAACACCAAAGGTTTAATACTAGAACGACATCATGCAATAAGCGTAAAAAAATCATCCTTAATAAGAAAAAGTCGGGACAACCAACCATCCCTACAGAACCTGTCCAGAAACATGGAAATAAGATCTTGCTTAGCGAAAGCAAGTCCCGGCCAAAGTTTTTGTGTTCCTTGCACACTTTTTTGATTGCGGGTTCCTGGATTGACGGCCTCAAAAGTGTGTTTTGAATTTTTCGTGAGTTGCAAACAGTGCCCGGAGTTCCACAATATACAATTTGTCTGCAGGAATGTATAAAAACTCTTAATTCTCCTCTTCCCCCCCCCCCCTCTATTATCCCTTTGTGGTTCTATATTTAGTTGCAGCTATATGATCACGACCTCATGGATTCGCAAATTGGCAACTATTTATCTATATATTCACACCATCATCCCGACTAACCGCGGTCCCTTTCAATACTTAGCCAATTATGTGATCACCGAGTCCTGGGTTTGCAGTATCCAACACCTATGTCCCATGTTACGTCATATACATCTTTCACCCAAATAACTTTCATGATCTGCAATTTATGCCTTTACTAGTGAGAACTCACCAGGGGTTCGAAAGGATTTGCATTAATAAGCGAACACTAGATGTCCTTCTGTGAGATACTTAGTCCTTTTTCCCTTGTCTTCTTTCCGTGTATTATTGCTTTCTAGTTATATACTTAGTCACCTTTCTATGATCGCGGGTTCCAATGTTGGCGTGTTGACATATCTTCATCTCCATCTATATCTTCACATGAATAATCCGACCGACCGTTGTTCCTTTTCATACTTAGTCAATTTTATGCCCGCGGTTGCCAGGTTGGTGCTTTCGAACTCTACTACTTCTCGTTCTGTGATATACATCTTCCACTCAAAATTTTCGTGATCTACAATTCCACCATGGACTCCTTCGTCCTTTTTCCCTTTTTTAATTCCCATGTATTATCGGACTATAAAGTATGGACATGAGATTTTATAGAGCATG
Source organism: Picea engelmannii (assembly GCA_009831015.1). Taxonomy (NCBI): domain Eukaryota; kingdom Viridiplantae; phylum Streptophyta; class Pinopsida; order Pinales; family Pinaceae; genus Picea; species Picea engelmannii. The sequence continues at coordinate 331,251 of ML780010.1, forward strand.
TATGGATTCCGCATTCCATACCTAGCCACTTTTTGGATCGCAGATTCTCGGGTGGGCGGGCTCAAAATTGGGCCTCCATTGTTTTGTGCCCTACAAATAGCACACAGAATTCTGCGATATACAAATTGACAAGCGGACCTGCGGGCTGGCTGACTCAACATTGCACTTCTATTGTTTCGTGTCCTCCAAACAACGCTCACAATTCCGTGATATACAAATTGACAGACGGACTCCAAGGTTGGCGACATCAAGATTTCCATTGTTTATGAATGGTAATCCCTATCAACTACCTAACAGTATCTAAAAACATTATTTTCAATACTAAATTATCTCTTACTAGTGACAACTGGACACACTAGTACGAAACAATTGGCATCACACCCTCTGCAATATACAAATTGACTACCTGATTCTGACATCGTCCGCTCTTCTGTGTTACAGGTTATGCATTAAAATGTTCCGAGCAATACAATTTGAATTTCAGGGCCTTGCGTCTTCTGGAGAGACCTTGTCAGCCTGTTTTGGATCCTCGTGTTGCCGAGTTCACGAAATGTCCAATTCTTGGATATTGTTTCGGGTTGGCGCTTTCGAACTTTGTTGGTTCTTGTTCCATAATATACATATTGCACTCGAAATTTCCATTCTCTACAATTCCACCGCGCACTAAGCCCTTTTTGCCTTTTCTTCTTCCTGTGTGTTATCGCCTTCTGGTTATATACTTATTCGCCTTTCTATGATCGCGGGTTCCATTGTTGGTGGGCTGACATATCTTCATTTCCACCTCTATCCTCGCATGACGAATCCAACCAACCGTTGTTCCTTTCCATACTTAGCCAATTTTATGGTCGTGCTTGCCGGGTTGGCGCTTTCGAACTCTGCTTCTTCTTGTTCTGTGATATACATGTTGAACTCAAAACTTCCATCATCTACAATTCCACCACGGACTCCTCGAACTCGCAAGCTTCATTCTACAACGGTTCACAAATATTTCAAATTATCTGTCGCTGCCTTCCATCCCCACTAACTTCCTGTCATTCCTAATATACATTGGTTGTGCTCTTACTAGTGACAACTGAACACAATGGTATGAAATAGTTGGCATCTGACCCTCTGCAATATACAAATTGACTATGGGGTTCACATCTTCTACTCAAAATTTTCATGATCTACAATTCCACTGCGGATTCCTTAGTCCTTTTTCCCTTTTCTTCTTTCTGTGTATTATGGCTTTCTGGTTATATACTTAGTTTCCTTTCTATGATCGTGGGTTCTAGCGTTGGTGGGCTGACATATATTTATCTCCATCTATATAATCACATGACGAATCCGACCGACCATTGTTTCTTTCCATACTTAGCCAATTTTATGGCCGTGGTTTCCGGGTTGGCGGTTTCGAACTCTGCTGCTTCTTGTTTCGTGATGTACATCTTGCACTCAAAACTTATGTGATCTACAATTCCACCATGGACTCCTCGAACTCGCAAGCTTCACTCTACCATGGTTCAAAAATGTTTCAATGTATATGTCGCTGCCTTCCATCCCCACTAACTTCTTATCCTTCCTAATATACATTGGTTATGCTCTTACTAGTGACTCTTACTAGTGACAACTGCACACACTGATACGAAATAGTTGGCATCCGGCCCTCCGCAATATACAAATTGACTACCAGGTTCCGACATCGTCCCCTCTTCCGTGTTACAGATTATGCATTCAAATGTTTCGAACGATACAATTTGACCGTCGGGCCCTCACATCTTCTAGGGAGACCTTGTCAGCATATTTTGGATCCTCGTGTTGATGGGTTCACGAAATCTCCAATTCTTAGTCACTGTTTTGGGTTGGCACATTCAAACTCTGCTGCTTCTTGTTCTGTGATATACATATTAAACTCAAAATTTCTGTGATTTACAATTCCACCGCGGACTCCTTAGTCCTTTTTCCCTTTTCTTCTTCCCATGTATTACCGCTTTGTGGTTATATACTTAGTCTCTTTTCTATGATCACAGGTTCCAACGTTGGCGGGATGAAATATCTTCATCTCCATCTATATCCTCACATGATGAATCCAAACGACCATCTTTCCTTTCCATAATTAGCCAATTTTATGGCCGCGGTTGCTGGGTTGGCGCTTTCGAACTCTGCTGCTTCTTGTTCCATGATATACACATTGCACTCAAAATTTCTGTGATTTACAATTCCACCGTGGACTCCTTAGTCCTTTTCCCCTTTTCTTCTTCCCATGTATTATCATTTTGTGGTTATATACTTAGTTTCTTTTCCTTGATCGCGGGTTCCAGCGTTGGCGGGATGACATATCTTCATCTCCATATATATCCTCACATGATGAATTCGACTGACCGTTGTTCCTTTCCATACTTAGCCAATTTTATGGCCGTGGTTGCTGGGTTGGCAGTTTAGAACTATGTTGCTTCTTGTTCCATGTTATACATCGTGCACTCAAAACTTCCATGATCTACAATTCCACCCTGAACTCCTCGAAATCGCAAGCTTCACTCTACCACATCTCACAAATGTTTCAAATTATCTGTCGTTGCCTTCCATCCCCACTAACTTCCTGTCCTTCCTGATATACATCATTTATGCTCTTACTAGTGATATACAAATTGCCCTCTGGACTATCCTATCATACCCTCTTCGGTGTTACGCGTATTGCACTCAAAAAGTTCTGAGACACACAATTTGACCCTTGCACCCTCACCTCCAACAGTTGTACCTTGTAACCCTATTTTGAAGTTTCTTTTTCCCGTACCTGCGACCTCCGTACTTTCTTAGTATGCAATTAGAAACCTTTCATGGTAACAGCTGACGATGCAGGAACCGTCAACATTGTCATTAATGAGAGAAACGCTCGAGGAGATCTCCCATTATTATGCCTTAAACCAAGATCTGCGGAGAGTTATATTGTCCCTTTCGATTTTTCATCTCAAACACGTGTCATCGTGTTGGCCCACTCAAGAAATCTGCAATGCTTAATCGCTCATTGTCGTATCCACCATGTTCGCATTTCTATGTATGCAATTACTAGTGTTTAATGTTAACAATGCATGATGCAATATCCGTCCAAATTGTCATTAATGAACGAAAGTCTCGAGCAGATCTCCCATTCACACGCATTGGACCAAGATTTGCGTAGGGTTATGTTATCTCTTCCAGCTTTTCATTTCATTCATCGTCTGGAGAAAAAAAAAATGTTCTTGTAGACTTATGGTAGTAGTTCGACAACAGTTTTGTGGAGATACAGTAAATATCTTCGGACATCAGGACTAGAACTTCCAGTGGTCCAGGGAATACTTTTACTATTCATCCCATTCCGCCCAGAACGAAGTGATTTGGACCTCTAGAATTGCTCATGCAAGCTGCTTCCCTGAGGTTTTTGACTGTAAGGAGGTGGTTTCTTGGTGCGCCGAAAAATATATTCCAAGCCAAAGAATTATTCCACTGCATGACCATTCTCTTGTTTCTGTCACCTCAGGTCTTTTAAAAGATGTTAAAATTGCAGGAGCCAACATTGACGTTCAGAGGACAAGACTGCAAGCAGTTCCTAGAAAAACATGATAATGGGTTGGACATCTTAGTCGAGTTCCTCGAATACCCGACAACAGTTCCTAAAGATATCACAAAGTTGCAGGTAAGTTCCTTTAGAAATCCATTTCGGGAAATTGCTTGGTTGTTTACAAGAATAACGGGATAGGCATACACGATAAGCATTTCCCATATAATTATTTATATTTTGTACTTCACAGTCAAGGAGTAGTTCATTTTCGATTGGGGGAAGCTAATTTCCATTGAGATCTGTTCCCAGTTGTCACGATTCAAAGAATTGAATAAATTTTATATGTCATCCTACTTGATTTTCATAATAGTGCATTGTTGTCTGTTTCCAAAACTTTCTCTATCCAATAAAATAAACAGTGGATTCGACCCAGTGACATTTTGGTACCAGGCCCTGTGGAGGCACAAGGCCTCCCATTGTTTTTATGAAGTTTTTAATGGCTTTGTCTCAATTTTCAAAGATTTATTGTTAGGGAAGGATGCTCTGTGGATGTCTGGCTAGGAAACCAAGTTTTTGAACAAGAAGGGAACACTTGAACAAAAGGAAAATCACAGTGTACTCATGGTCTTTAGCTCTAAGGAAAATCCTACTTTCCTTCCATGCCACATCACAGACAAGATGTTTGTTGTAGAAATAGCAAGGCAATACAACCATTGGTTGCATTTTTTCCATGACAAGAAAAAAAAACAGTTCATTCCTCTGCCCTGGAAAGTCAGAGACTTCGTGTGTAGAAACGTCAACAAGATTGACGAATTTGCTGGCCATTTCAAGAAATTGAACCTAACGTATGCTGAAAGGATAAAACGGTTCGACCCTAATGGGATTTTTTGAGAACATTTACTGGCAGTTGGCTTTAACAACTCTTTTATCCATAGACACCTGACCGAAGACATGGACAATGACGACAACAATCCTGCTTCTGGCGATTGCGATGCAGAGACATTGCAAAGCACAATTGGATTGTACAAACAACAGGGAAACATATCCGGTGAGAAGAGTGCCCATTACCCCGCCATCACTCCCAAGAGAAAGACATCACGGAGCATCGCTTCAACGACCCACCCTAGTAAGAAAGCAACCCAGAAATCTTTGAACGGAGGAGGAGATAAGAACCCTCCTCGCATAAAAATTGATATTTCTCACAAAATTCCACTAACGAAGAAGAGCAAAAAGAATACAGGGCAGGCCGACGAACCTGAAATTGAAAGTGAACAGGTGAAACTTGAAATTGAAACTGAGCACATGCACAAAATTGGGTCGTCCGCAGTGGAAATAGCTGAGACCAAATTTTTTGACGAAGATGAATCCTTTGTATTCCAGAGCGTTGTTTTTGACAGCCAATCTAAAAGTATGGTCATTGAAAAGAGAGATGTAACAAACAGGAAAGGAAAATCTCGCATAGATATTAACTTTAGGGAAATGTGGTCATCCCAAACCTCCCTATTTCACCAAGTAACTGGTGATGCTCTTCATGATTCCATTGGAGGAATTGAAGCAAAAAATGCCAAACTGAAAGACCGCCTCAACGAATTTGAGCAGGCTTTCATTGCCACCCTAGAATTTTCCAGTCCTTTAGCAAAAACCATGTCTGCTACCACTGCAGCCAAGATGAAAGTATCCTCTACCTTCCTTGCATGCTCTAGAGCCCTTGTAGAGAATAACATCAACAAAAGAATGCATCTAGTTACTGAAGCTTGGGAAACATCACAAAATTTAGTTTCCTTCCGAAAGAAAGAAAATGATTTGCTCTAACATTTGGAGGAGAATTTAAAAAATGATATGTGTTTCAGTGAATAGGTGTTGACCCATTGTTCCAACCATGTCGTCAACACATCGGAATTGAAAAGAAGACAAGAGAAACTCCCCTCCCCAAAGTGGACCAAAAAAGTAAAAGCATGCTGGCAAACGAAAGTTAACAACCTCGAGCTCATTATCGATTCATGTAAACAAGCCATATCAGAAAAGGAAGAATTCTTCACAAGCATGATCCAAATAAACTTAGCCAGAAGTACCAATGAGGTTCAAGACCCAAACTTAATTCTCAAATCCTTGTCAATGACCAAAGAAGCCTTCCATGAACAACTTGATATTTTAAAGGGGTTGTCTTTTGAAAAGTTTTACGACATAGTTAAACATCGTGTAGATGAGCTCAAGTGCTGGGTACTAGACTATGTGGCACACAATGAAGAATTTGAATAGATTCTGCATAGTATTTCAATAGATCTAAGGAAATTAGAAAACGACCTTTACGACATAGAAATCCAGGATGAAATCAACATGGCCCACGTGAGAAGCTACATCAAGGAATGGTTCCAACAGAGAATGGACAACCTCGTGAAAGAAGGGAAACAATCGGTCGACACGACTCTACTGATCATCGATGACAACAACAAAAATGCATCGGCTTCATAGTAAGTCTATAATGGCATCTTGTTTTCTTTATCAATCCAATTTAAGTCTATACTGACATCCTGTTTTCTTTATCAATCCAGTTATTACCTATTTAAATAGAAAACTGTAACCAAAGACTAATAACTTCCAATTTCTTCTTTTCAGGTCTTCCTCTCTACCGTCACGCACTTCTTCTTTTTACATTCCTATTTCTTGTACTTATTTCTTTTCATGGTCCGCGGGAGCCCCAATGGCAGTCTATATGACAAACGCATTTAAATTTCCAGAAATATGTAACATACATTATTATTTTTTTATAAATTTCAAAGAAAACTGATTCGGGAATGAATTTATTGTATACTAAATTTTGGGTGTCCAAGAACCTTTGTTGTTTGTTCCAAAGAAAACTAACTCGAGAATGCTACATTTTTTGTGTCCTATTGTATGCTAATTTTCTTTTGTCTGGGAACCTTTGTTGATGTAATAGACGTTACTACTTTCAAAGAAAACTAATTCAACAATGCCTTTGTTGCACGACGTTGTTACTATTCTATTGTATGCTAAATTTTTGGTGTCCAGGAACCTATAATTCGATGAATTTCATTTTTTTTTTGTCGAGAAGCCTTTGTTTTAAAACAAACTAATTTGGGAATGCTAATTTTTTTGTGTTTTTGTCCCCGAACCTATGTAACAGACGTTATTAATATTTTATTGTATGCTTTTAAATGTTGATGTAATTTCCAGAAATATGTAACATACATTATTAATTTTTGATAAATTTCAAAGAAAACTGATTCGGGAATGCCTGCCCATGAACCTTTGTTGTTTGTTTCAAAGAAAACTAATTCGAGAATGCTAGATTTTTTTGTGTCCTATTGTATTCTATTTTTTTTTCTCCAGGAACCTTTGTTGATCTAACAGACGTTATTACTTTCTAAGAAAACTAATTTGGGAATGCCTTTGTTGCACGATGTTGTTACTATTCTATTGCATGCTAAATTTATGGTATCCAGGAACCTATAATTTCATAAATTTCAATTTATTTTGTGTCCAGGAGCCCTTGTTTTAAAGAAAACTAATCTGGGAATGTTAAATTTTTTGTATTTTTGTCCACGAACCTATGTAACAGACGTTATTACTATTCTATTGTATGCTAAATTTTTTGTGTCCAAGAACCTTTTAAATGTTCTTGCATGACACTGTTACTATTCTATTGTATGTTAAATTACTATTCTATTGTATGCTAAATTTTGTGTGTCCAAGAACCTTTTAAATGTTCCTACATGACGTTGTTACTATTCTATTGTATGCTAAATTTATGGTGAGCCTTTGTTACAGGACGTTGTTACTATTCTATTGTATGTTAAATTTATGGTGTCCAGGAACCTATAATTTGATAATTTATGGTGTCCAGGAGCCCTTGTTTTAAAGAAAACTAATTTGGGAATGCTAAATTTTGTGTTTTTGTCCACGAACCTATGTAACAGATGTTATTACTATTCTACTGTATGCTAATTTTTTTGTGTCCAAGAACCTTTTAAATGTTGGTGTAACAAACGTTCTTACTAGGAACCTTATTATTATTGTACACTATTTTTGTTTGTCAGGCTCCTTTTAAATCTTTCATGTACTATCAAATTTAGATACTAGGAACCTTTCTTGATGTACTAGACATTAATAATTTTTGATAAATTTCAAATAAAACTAATTCGGGAATACTAAATTCTGCATGGATATCACATGTACTTCAACTTGCTACCCACCTGTCTTTACTCGGTCGAATTTATTCCCATTCCAACCTGGCAGGAACTACGCTGCCATACAGCACTTGTTTTAAATAGTGGCTTTTGTGGTGAACTTTAATGCTCTCCTTTTTTACTTTATGACATTTATCACCTTCGTATTGATTTGTGATATTATATATACCATATACCTCAATGCATTTATTGACTTTTCTTAATTGTATCACCGAACCTTGTAACTTATACCTTCATATACCTTCGCTTGCAACCACGGGTTCATGAATTGAATTCGATGGGTTCACTCTTTTCTTTTGCAACCCCACATGATTTTGACAGTTTTTCGTTAATTCCTTTGGTTCGTATTAACCCAAAATGACAGTTTTGACTGGTCGTTACCTTCCGGTGGATTATTTTATTTTTTTATGGATTAGTATTTGGAAATGCTTCGAACTTGACCTCATCTCTCTTATTATAGTGGCCATTTTTTTTTTCACGATCCTATGTAAGACTTTACATATATGTATTTGGAGCTTCACAAGTCCTGGGATCTCTGTATTGGGTGCTCGAAAATCTAGAGGTTGAAGAGTTGGCATTTCACAGATTCAGGATTCTCTGTGTTGGGTGCTTGAAAATTTCAAAAACTCTTCTTTAGTGCTTTGTTTATAAAGTTTTGAACAAATGTTTAATGGCATTTGTTATTTTCTTCCTTGAACAATTCTGTAAATTCCTAGGCATATTTTGTTTCCTTATTCTTGACTATTTGATCTACTCCTTAGCGGAACTATCTCAGTTTCCTTTAAATTTTGTCTTCTTGATTCTTGGTTATGTTATTGAACCTTGTAGCATAATGATCTTTCCACAAAGTGCTACATTTTTTCCCCACCCCGCCCTTTTTTAACAAAATTTTTTGATATTTTTTTTCTTGATTTCTTGGCCACATCAAGATTTCACGTTGCAGCGGAAAGTTTATATTTCAAATGGCCAATGGCCAGTTATGGTCAAGGACCAACTCTTTAGAGAAACTCTGAAACTTCATATGGCCAAAAGACGGTTTATTTATGAATCATGCTACTACCTCTTTCTCTAAATTGTCATCGACAAGAATTGTCCCAACCATGAAATTTCCTGGGTGTCTATTTTCCTTGTTTTTTGAGAAAATAAAATTTATTTTCAGAAGTTTTTCAAATTCCTATAAATAAAATGTTTTTTTTATTTAGAATTTCACTTTACATTAAAAACAAAACTTGTCATGAATTTTGTTAGCTTTCTATTGATTATTTTTTGAGCTTTGTTTATTGACATTTGATATGTCAATTTAGTGATTGTTTGACAGTATGTTCCTTAAAAATGAAGGCACTGATAATAAGTTATGTTTATTGACACCAATTTACTCATTATTAAACTTTTGTTTATGAAAAATGAAATATGTTGCAACAATCTAAACTGACTCTATTAAAGTATGATTATAGTTTTGATGACAACAGATGAATATTATAATTACTACAATTTTTTGAATTTGACCAATCTGAAAAAGTTGCAGATTTTAAAGACATTTAGATTGACACCATGTATCCACTTTAATTTTTATTTAAAAGTAAAATTTAAAAGTACCATTTTGAATATGACAATGAAAGGTTCTGTAATATAATTTTTCCATAATTTTCGACTATGTATTATTGCAGATATTGATTTTTCATTTTACTAAAACATTATGTCGTCTAAAAATAATATGCAGACATGTTACTATTAAATTAATTAAAATTACTAAAAACAATTAAATTGAATACAAATTGTATCAAATGAAAGTAGATTCAATTCTAAAAAGTGTTGGTACTAGTTCTGAAACCAGACTCATGGTATTTTAAGGAGTCTGTTCATCTCAAAGTTGGAGGAAGCTGAAGTGAACACATACTTTTCTGAAAAGTGCCATAATTACAGGTTTTTGGTTGAACTAATAGTTCTATCGAAAGTTAGTATTTTTGGGCCGAAAGTTAGTTTTAATGGAAATTGTTGTTAGATTTAAAATTTATGTAAGATTTTTCAAGGGTGTCATTAGATTTTAAATTCAAGAGTTCGGTCGAAAACGCGCCATTAGCAATTTTCACGACCCAATTCTCATGAAAGTGTTACCAAGATTTGTGATTTTATCTGGCTTTGATAAGAGCATGGCCAAAGGTCACAATCAGACTTGCTCTGATACCAAATGTGACAACCAAATCTGGTTCACTAGTTAAATATCCAAAATATTTGAAATACAATGTAGAAATCCAGGTGGACTATAATATATATAATAAATGTATATGAGAATGTGAATAGTATGATATGATTAAAATGAGAATGAGCGTTGTATATATATAGATGCAGAGGTGCCTTTTCAAAATAGACATGACCTTTCATCAGAAATGTGCCTCTTCATTACATATTAGTTATTGAATATTGATTATTGATTTATTGTTAATCTTTATTTATATTATATATTATATATATTTTGTTTATTACAGAGAGCTTACTTGCTTTATAGACCTCTAGGAACATGAAAATCTAACATGAATATTGCATCAATGAATTATTATTTAGGCTAGGATATCTATGATTTTAAGCTTCCTAAGATTGATATGAACACAAAGATAAAGGAAAATATTCATTAAGACAACCAAGTATGTTTTTATTTATTGATTGTTGACTTTTATATCAAACCATCCAAAAATTTGTGCCAAAGTGGATGGTAGAGCATAATCCCTAATGCACAAATACAATGATCACACCATTTATATTACCTTCTCTATTGCTTGCTAGGAATCCCACTCATGCATAAACAAAGTTGATTCAAAAATCAATGCTACAAATGATACATCTCATTGATCTTGGGATTGGAATGAAGCATAGGGAAAGAGAGCCATGGAGCATTCTCAAAATATTTGACACACAAAATATTGTCATTCTGATGTCAATGTTGCGAGAAACAACAAGAAAAAGGTGAAAGAGAGTGAGAGAAAAAATGCATAAATTTAGGGGTGTTATAGAGTTATTTGCCACCTGATTGTTAGGTCGTTATCACCTAAATATCATCTATCCAATTCAACAACATTCACCACTTCTTCCCTGAGATTCTATCCAAATTCCCACAAATCCCCACCGAGTGCAAAATCCCTACTGAAATCCCTAGGGATTTGACTAATTCTCACTATTAAAATCCCAATTTTAGGTTTTCTTATGCTGACAATGCCCATTTAATGCATTCTCATATTCAATCTTAATCAAGAATATATAAGTCATAAAATTTCATCGAGTTTAGTAGATTTGTTTTTGTCTCAAACAAAATTATTTACAACCTTTTATGTGAAACAAGACAAAATTATACATTATCTTTACCATGAGCTTGACCAAACCTCTTCAACATTGGTGAATGTTAAGAGATTTATATTCAAGTATTACCGATGTATTATGCTCCCATTAAGTACCTATTGCAATAGTTGAGATGCCATGAACTACATACTAGGTAGTTGAGAAGTCAGAATATTAGATACCATGCTATAACCACATCATGATTGAGAACATGAAACATGTAACATTGTCAATGCAACAAAATAACTATGAATCAACATGTTAGATACCTTTATATAGATGTAATATGTGAACATGAGGAAAGCGAGATGACCTCATTTCCTTGGCTTTGCTAGATATTTGTTGTTTTCTCTTCAAGATTGTCATTGGGTCGTAGATCTATTGTTAACCTTGTTAATAAATTTCCAATGCTATTACAACTTACACCCATAACCTATGACTAATTGTTTTGGTGTTTTGTGGAAGCCAAGAGAGGAGGCAAGATAACAAAGGAAATGACATTATCTAGAGTGTGGGGTCCAAACACATTAAATATGGAAAATAAATGTGATGAAAATTCTTATATTGACAATAGTTGAGAGTGATTATACCACATGAATTCATGTGGAGATTTAACAAGACAAGGGGTTCAAGATTCTTTGAAAAGATTTCATTGACACTTCAAATAGTGGACACACCAATAAGGTGGAAGGATTATGTGGGCATGAGCAATGTGATGGATTATGATTGAGAGTGCTTATACCACATGAATTCATGTGGAGATTTAACAAGACAAGGGGTTCAAGATTCTTTGAAAAGCTTTCATTGACACTTCAAATAGTGAATACACCAATAAGGTGGAAGGATTATGTGAGCATGAGCAATGTGATGGATTTATTGTTATGGAAGGGTACAGGGAATAAATGAGAGACAAGGAGAATATAGGTGATTATTAATCTTTAGATGCCAAAGGAAATAATGCATGTTGAATTCTAAATCTTGATCACAATTGCTGAAAATGTAATTTTTAATTTTTTTTATAATATTTGTTATTCTTTATAAACTAATAACAAATTCAAAAAATTATAAGTAATTTTTGAATTAACCTTTAAAAAAAATTAAATCTTGAGAAAAATTCAGTTTTTACCACTAATACTTTATCTCATTAAAATTAAAAAAAAAATGCTTTATTTTATTAAAATAAAAAAAATTACTTAAAATTTATAAATAATTTTTAAATTGATGATGATGATGATGATTAACATCCACTAAGACCTAATTGGTCTATCGGACCTTAAGAGGGTAAGTGATTACTTGTGATTCTTTAGAATTTTGTTTCTATGCTCGAAAAGCATTAAGAGAAGCTTTCCAAGATCACCATACTTTTGTTGAGTTAAGAGGTTAGGAAGGTTGGTAGTGTGATCAATATTTTGAAAATGAGATCTAATATGGGTATAGGTTGGACAATCTAAGAGAAAGTGATTTTCATCTTCAACCTTATTAGTGTCACAAAGGTGACACACTCTTTCATCCCATGGCGTTTTAAGATTTGACCAACGCCCAATTTCACTATGGAGCTCGTGAGAATTTGTTCTTATCTTAGCAATGCTTATTTTTTTCTTTACACTTGGCAAAACAGATAGATAATTTTGATCTTCTAGATTAAGGTTGATTACATCTTTATAATACCTTAATTTT
>ML780010.1:347192-359421 GCA_009831015.1 Picea engelmannii
TTTTTTTTTTTTTTTTTTTTTTCTACTGATTCCATATAATCGTAAAGGATATATAGGGTGATTTTGGGGGGCCTCCCCTTGTTAGGGTGAGATTTTGGAATAGGTGGTGGAGTGTTCATATTGAAAAGAAGAGAAAAAAGATCTAACAATTATTATTATGGATTGACTTTATCTCTCAAATCACTTTTACTTCTGAAACTTAAAATAAAAAAATAAATAAAATATATTTAAATCTCTTTACGTAAAATTAAAATTGAATCAAAGTAAAAAGTGACTAGTCCACAGAAACTACAGAGATTATTCTGGTTAAAAAGGTAAAAACTATAGAGGTTATTCCCGTTCAAAACCCTAGATATATAATCTTAGAAATAAAATATCTCCTAAAAAATAAATAAACAAAGAAATATTATTCCTGTTCAAAACCCTCGATATATAATCTTAGAAATAAAATATAAAGAAGTATTATTTCCCTTCAAAACCGCAGAGATATAATTTCAAAACCGCAGAGATCTAGTATGCCTGTTCCAAACCGAAGTAGTATTCCCGTTCAAAACCGTGGAGAAATATTATTTCCTTTCAAAACCGCAGAGAAATATTATTCCCATTCAAAACCCCAGAGAGATGTTATTCTCATTATCTCATTAAAATTAAAAAAATAAAAATAAAAGCTTTATTTCATTAAAATAAAAAAGTTTACTTCTCTAAAAATTTATAAATTACTCTTTTTTATTTTTTTAAAAATTTAAAAATTACTTTAAAATTAGAAGAAAACAATTTTTACACCTAATATCTTATCTTATCTTATCTTTCAAAAAAAACTATTTTCATTAAATTCTTTCTTAATGATTTAAAATAAATAAATAAATAAATAACTTAACATTTTCATTAAATTCTTCCCTGATAAAAAGAAATTAAAAAAAAACATACAAACATATAACTCTATCATTATTATTATTGTTATTATTATTATTATTATAAAAAATAAATTTTATTATTATTATTATTATAAATAACATTTTCATTAAATTCTTCCCTTCGTTTCGAAACCAGGAAGATTTGGAATATTCAAAGGTTCACTGTTGCGTGCTTTCGAATATTCAAAGGCTCACTGTTAGGGCTGTGATATGATGTTACTCACGAGCACACTAACTATATTCCGACAGGTAGGCGATGAATAGGTATGTGTCACATGAATAGGTATTTCACCGAGTGGTTAAATTTGACGGCTATTTATCCTTCTTCGATTATTTAACCTTCACATACCAGCAAATTTTAAAATCTACACGTCATCGCTGGCGTTTACTTAATTTTTAAAACAGTAAAAAACATTAACCGTCAAATTGATGGGTGGATTAAAAATTTACCTATATTTATTTTTTTATATATATTTTTAAGATATATATATCTTATCATATATGTTTATGACTTTCAATAAACATTTTTTAATATATATTTTTAAGATATATATGTCATATATGTTTATGACTTTAATATTTCACATAAGAAACTATAAACGTTTTCAAATAGGATTGCAGAAAATAAAAGAAACCAACTATCACGGTGGTTGAGAATTAGACTCTCTTAGATAAGAACATATAGCATTTAGAATGTTGAGACTTTGAGATGAGACTGTGAGATATGCACAAATTGTTTCCATAGTGGGTTTTTGGGCATGCTATAAAAATCCCATTTCCATAGCGATTCACATCATGCAAATTGCAATCACGCACCATGTACGCTAAAGCCTGAAGGTTGAGAGTCACATCATGCAAATTGCAATCTAGCGTTGTGCACACTGAACCCTAAAACCTGAACGTTGAGACTTACACGTTATGACCACACTCATGGGCCATCAGTATGCTATATAAAATGCCAACCTATGGGGAAAGAGTACTCAAATTGAAGGGTCTTTTTGTTGTCCAATAGAAACAATAGAACTCACTTTTCTTGTTTATCTGGGTCGAATATAAAAATTTTGTTTGATTTTGAGAGTTTTATGTGGTTTCTTTAGTGTTGGTAGTAGAGAATATGGAAGCCTCAAGGTAAAACAAGCCATCATTAAAGAGTAAGACAAGAGGGCTTGTCTTAATTGAAACAATTAGGAGGATATTGCCTCAAAGCACATGGCCTACTCTACGAGATTCAAAACAAAAATTAAACACTCATAGTGAAGATAGTAGAGAGCTTATGTTAATGATTTGAAATTCAGCCACCCTGTCCCATTCTCATTGATGTGACCATTGACCATTCTCATTGATGTGACCATTGACCAAGTTACCTTTGTATCGTTGGGCATGTCCATGGAAAAAGGTATTAAAGAATTGTTGTTATAATAAAAGCAACAAAAACACATAATACACAATATTTATGGAAAAAATAAATGTGACATGTCATATGAAGGGTAGTTTTAAAAATAAATCCGTCATAAAAAATTTACTTGATGGGTAGGAGTGCCCATCAAATTTATACCCTTACGTCACCCAACCCACGACAAGAACGTAGTCCGTAGGAGACAGGATGATTGAGCACATCATGATGTTATGTAAATGATTTTTCAATACCATTTTATTACATTAAAGTCAAAGTCAGTGGATTAATATTTTTGAGTTATATTTACTAATGGTTAAGATTTAGTATGGTATGAATATTAATATTTACAAGATGAAAGTTATGATAATTAAATTTAAAAAGATCATTTACATTAATTTTTTCATGTTTATCACAATAATAGTTTGCAGGAAATGACTTCATATAAATATTTGGAAATCATTCTTTATAACATTGAGAAAAAGGAAAATGGAGGGTGGAAAGATTATTATGAATTAAAAAACAATTGTAAGAAGAAACTCCTTTTTGAGATTCTTGACAGTCATGTTATCTTATGTGATTGTGAAATCTGGGGCTAAAACATCTCTATAGAATCATGAAGAAAGAAAGATACTATAAGGAGGTGATCAACATTAATCTAAAAGATCAAAAGTATCCCTTTGTTTTGATTAACATAAAGGAGAAAGTAGCTTTCATCTCAAACCTAAATGTTGGTTTTGTTTTGTAGACGACACTTTTGTCATCTGGCCTCATGGCCAAGACACCCTTATCTCCTTCTTCAATCATCTTAATAACCTTTCCCCTCACATCCAATTCACTATGGAAACCCAAAAAGACAACTCTATTCCCTTCTTGGATGTCCTTATCTCTCGTCTTCCAGATGACTCCATCTCCCACCAAGTCTATAGGAAGAAAACTCACACTGATAGGTACCTCAATGCCAGCGTCCACCATTATCCTGCTCAAAAATATGCTTTCTTAAAAACCTTGGTTACTCGGTTGTAAGGTACCAGATCTATTATAAAAGCTGAAAATATAAATATTGCAGAGAATAACAACAGAACAACATAATAGATGAAACCACAACACCAGAATAATACCTTTATTGATAGAAAACAATGTTCACTTGCCTCCTCGAGGGGGAAACCTCCAACAAAGTAGTTCTCTATTACAATAATTCTCAAGACAAAACTTCTCATGCCCTCTAGTCCTATTTATACTAAATCTATCTATCCAAAAGAACAATCTAGAGGAATATCCTTCTAGATGCGGAAGCTTCTATTAGGTCTTCTTACATTTGATTTATTCTTTCTTATTGCTAGGCCTTATTAATATTGGCCTTTATTACGTGAATATATCATTCTACCTACGTGACGGGTTACGGAGGTTAGGTCCCTAACATTCCCCCCCCCTTAAAAAAAAGCGTTGTCCTCAAGGCTTGAGATGAGGAAATTGTTGCAGAATGGTAGTTGGATCCCAGGTGACATCTGTTGAAGTTGTATCTTTCCACTGGACTAACACTTCCTTGATGGTGCACTGATGAAGACGACGCTCACGTTGGTCCAAAACTACTTGTGGCTACAACCAGATGGAGCCTTCTTCATCCAACTCAGGAAGGTTGGTTTGAGTTTGACACTTAGTACCAATTACCTTCTTTAAGCAGGAGACATGAAAAATAGGGTGGAGCTTAGAATGACTAAGCAAAAATAACTGATAGGCCACCTGTCCCACGCACTTGAGAACTATATAAGGACCATAAAATTTGGGCGCCAATTTATGAAAATGGTCGGCCTTGAGTGAATTTTTCTTATAAGGTTGGAGTTGAAGAAACACCTGGTCTCCTTCAACAAATAGATGTTCGGAGCAACCTTGATTTGCTTGTTGCTTCATGCGATTCTAATCCATGACCAAATTCTCTTTGAGGGTATGGATAATATCCTCTCAAATTTTAAGTGTTTGGTCAACCGCTTGCACTTTCGAGACACCTGGCATGTATGAGAGAAATGAAGGTGGATTTTTTCCATATACTTCTTCAAAAGGAGTCATGCGAGTAGTTGTATGGTAAGAAGTGTTGTACCACCATTCAACTAGTGGTAACCATTTATCCCACTGATTTTTCCTTTCAAATGCAAAACACCTCAAATATGTTTCCAAACACTTGTTGACAACTTCAGTTTGACCATCAGTCTAGGGATGATAGGTTGTGCTAAGATGCAATTGGGTGCCCTGTAGCCTGAACAATTCTTGCCAAAAATTGCTAGTGAAAGTGGCATCTCGATAAGAAACAATAGAATGAGGCATGCCATGAAGCTTGAAGACATGATCCATGCAAATTTGAGCCACAGTGGAGGCGGTAAATGGGTGTTGAAGAGAAAAAAAATAAGCGTACTTGGAAATACGATCAACGACCTCCATGATGACTAACTTATTTCCCGATTTAGGTAAGCAAACAATAAAATCCATAGAGATATTCCTCCAAATAGCGGGTGGAATCAGAACCAGTTGTAGTTTGCTAGGAGCTTTGACTGTTTCACCCTTGTTGCATTGAAAAACATCACATTCTTCCACAAAAGTGTGAACATCCTGTTTCATACCATCCCAGAAAAAAGAACGTTTGACCCGATCATAGGATTTTGTAAAACCTGAGTTCCTATCTATGGGGGTAGCATGAAGTTCAGAAACCACCGTGGATTTAAGTTGTGATTGTTTACTTAAATACAAACATTCTTTGTAGCAAAGCTTATCATTGTGCTAAGAGCACCCGGGGGGGGATTGAAGAATTGGCTTGCAATTGTTGGATCAGATGCGAAATTTTGAGATCTTGTAGCCATTCCTGGCGAACATCTTGGAGCTAATCTGGTATTATGAAGGAGAGGGAAAAAAGGGACTCTTCATCTTCATATTTTCTTGAAAAAGCGTCAACAACCACATTTTATTTGCCTTTCTTGTAAATGATCTCCTAATCATATCCAAAGAGATTAGTCACTCATTTTTGTTGCTCTGGGGAGGAAGGGCGTTGCTCCATAAAATACTTGAGGCTTTGATGATGTGTTTTAATTTGGAAGCGTTCCCCAATAGATAAGGGCGCCAGAGAGCCACTGAATGCAGAATAACCAACATTTCCTTTTCATATATTGATTGGCCCAAATGTCTCTCTAAAAGTTGTTTGTTGGTAAAGGCCAAAAGCCAACCATCTTGCATAAGGACTGCTCCAATTCCTCTCCCGGAAGCACCACATTCCAGGAAAAAGGTCTTTGTGAAATCAGGAAGGGCTAGGACCGAAGTGGTTCACATAACCACCTTCAATGCTTGAAAGGCCTGATCAACTGTGGGAGTCCAAGTGAAAGAATTATTTTTAAGGAGAGCAGTGAGAGGTGCCACAATATTTCCATAATTCTTAACAAACTTATGATAATAGCCTATTAAAACCAGAAAACCATGCAAGCTTTTGAGAGTCTTGGGGTGAGGGCAATCCTACATAGCTTAAATCTTCTTAGGATCCACCCTAACACCTGCCTTTCCAACAATATGACCCAAGTACTCAACTTCCAAGGCTCAAAAAGAAAATTTAGATTGTTTGAGGAAAAGTTGGTGATAAAATATTAGATGTAGAACTTGATCCACATGAGCAAGATGGGTTTTCCAGGTTTTACTATAGATGAGAATATCATCAAAGAAAACTAAGACAAAATGACAGAGTGATGCAAGAGCATCGTAAGAAGCCAGCCAAGCAAGCAACGCAAAAGGCGGAAGAGAGCTGGAAAAGCACCTGCGCACGTTTTTGAAATGTTTTGAAAAATTAATGAAGCGGATATTAATGTGATAGTTGGGGAAGCGTACTTACATTTATGTCTTAGATGTTGTAAACAGATCTTGAGCATTGCTCTCATCTGTAGTATGTAAAAGCATTTATACGTAATTAATGAAAGTAGGTAGATTTGGATTCATAGATTAGACAGTTTTAAAAGCGTAGGAGGGAAAACGGATATAGACACCCTCACCCTTGTATTATTGTATCATTAGAGGAAGAACATGACCATCATTGAGAGCTGTAGCAGAGAGATAGAGAGAAGAACCCATGTACATGAGCACTTGAGTTAATATATGAAGCTTTGACTCAATTTCCATGGTGTTATGATGTTTATTGTTTACATTTGTTGAACGGTATGCTTACAGTTGTTTTATTCTCTCTGTTTATGTATTTGTTTCAATGCTATGTTGAATGTGTGATTTCATGTTAAGTATATGAAGTCTGAGAGAGGAGAAGAATGAGTTTCAATTGTTTCTCATCCTGAGAGTTCCTGCAAGGAGTGCAGTGAAACGTCTGCAAGGTGTGCGTTGACAAGAGTCTGAGTTTTATCTCAGAAAGCTCAGGAGAGATACCATTGTTCTCATACCAGCAGAAGTGTAGGTGAAGCACAGAGCCGTGCAAGGTGTGCGCAGGCTAGTTGAAGCCTTAGAAGTTATCAATTAAGGTGAAGGTGGAAGGATTGTTGTTGCAAAGAGTGCACAGAGACGAGGACTCAAATAACTAGAGGTTATTTGAAAGATTGTCGCAAGGAGTGCGAGCAAAATTCCTCTTGGAGATTTAAGTTCACAAGTAAAATCTCAGGAGGGTTAGTACCTTTGAGGAGTTCAAAGGGAGACGAAAGTCGAAAGCATCTCATAAAAGACAAGTTCAGGAGGAAGAACACCGATTTGTCTCCCAGAAGCCATTGAGGAGTGAATCAGACAGTCAGAATTCTCTGAGGAGAACTTGCAAAATCGCGGGCACCATAGAATCCAATGAAGCTGC
This sequence comes from Picea engelmannii, assembly GCA_009831015.1. NCBI lineage: Eukaryota > Viridiplantae > Streptophyta > Pinopsida > Pinales > Pinaceae > Picea > Picea engelmannii. Next base: position 354,316 of record ML780010.1, read on the forward strand.
AAGGTGGTTAGGAGTTGGGTGAACCCGTCACTTTGGTTCAAGAATCAACGTGGACTGGTTATTTTGGTCAGTTGAGTCGTTAGATCATTTTAGAATTTTGGTATTTCAGAGTTCAGCATACTGGAAGTTCTGTTGACAAAGGATCGGGACATAGTGCATTGAAAAGCCCGAAATCGCGAAACGCGAAGTATTTTGAAGTGGTGTTTCGGCATTTCGGCATTTCAGGGTTCGGGAACCCGAGAAGGCAATGATTTGGAATCAAGAGTTTCAAACTCCCAGTTCGCGAAAAGCTGAAATATCCATAGTTGTCGGATCATGGAGGATCTCAGTCGTAGATCACGTCGGAGGCGAGGTTTCGAGAATTCGGAGATCGGAATTTTGGGAGGTGAGGAACCTTTCTACGGTGGGTCTCACAAGTCGCAAAATCCCGAAGAGCGAAAGAAAAAATTCCCGGAAACATTGAAGGACAATAGCAGTGGGCCCAATCAGGTTTCGGGGTTCCGGGAGTCAGGAGATAGAGTTGCATGTCAACACAACTCCCGAAATCGTGAAAGGAAAAAATTCGAAAGGTGGGTCCTAAGCATTAATCAGAGGATATAAGCGACGGAATTCAAGGGAGTGGTCAAGCGTCGGAGAAATCCTGAAAGACCTTCGATCTCATCAAAAAGGGGAAATTTCGAAAACTGGAAAATCATAAGGGAAGAGGAACGAGTGTTAGTCGATCACTCAAGTCCTGAAAAGACGAAATAAGTGGCAACAAGAGGCATGTGTTCGACGCACTAAAGGAATCAAACCTCGTTGACGTTTCAGGTTTCAAAGGTTGAAGAGACATGGGGTTCGACAACAGGATTCGCGAAATCACGAAATCTGAAATCCCGAAAGGAAAAGAAAAGCCTCAATCATATTTGTTGGTCAGTTGTGGAATACACCTTGTGTGTGTGGTATTCCCTGTAGGGAAACCAAAGAGTCAATCTGACTCAGGGGAAGATTTAGAACGATCCTGCGTGGATCTTGGCTCGAGGGTCGGGGATCTGCATCAGTTGTGGTATCAGATCTTGACTCTATTTGTATATTGCAGAGGGAGGAAGCAGGAGGAAGAAGAGTACTCTGATACGCACCATTGTGGTATCAGAGCTCAGAACAAGTTCTTTGCTTTCTGTAGCAGAGAGAACAGAGGAACATTTTACAGCCATGCTGCCGAGAAGAAGAGACAGGCCAATGTCGATGCCTAATCTAGCAAGAGAAAGAGAATTGTGTGAGTTACGTGCCAGGCTTGATGCCATGGAGATAACACAGAGGTGCACATTTGACGCTAGGGATATCAGCGAGGCTGATAGTGAAAATGAAGATGGAAACAAAGAAGGAGAAGTTGCAGTCGAAGATGCTGCAGATGAATGCCTATTCAGGGCTGTTGCAAGGATAGGTGCTAGAGCAAAAATGGACATTCCAGTGTATGAGGGAAACCTGGATGTTGAAGAGCTTCTAGACTGGATTAGAGCTCTAGAAAAGTACTTCAATTATGAGGATGTCGAGGAAGACAAGAAGGTCAAACATGTTGTTACTAGACTTAAAGGGCATGCAACACTATGGTGGGATGAACTGCAGGCTGACAGACGCTACAAAGGCAAGCAGAAAATCAAAATCTGGGATAGAATGGTTGCAAAGATGAAAGCCAAATTTATACCCAAGGATTATCAAATCACTCTGTTTCGGAGGATGCAAAATTTGAGACAGAAGCTTATATCAGTGAAAGAATACACTGAAGAATTCTACAAGATAAACATCAAAGCAGGTCATCAGGAAAGCGATGATGAAAAAGTTGCCAGATACATGAATGGTCTGCAGTATGACATTCAAGATGAGATGAGCATGATGACCATTCGAAATGTGGAAGATGCTTATCAGGTAGCTCTGAAAGCCGAAGAGAAGCTGAGCTGGAAGCAAGGTCAAAGAGGTCGAGGTATAAGTCAAGCTAGAGGCAAAACAATTGCCCAAGACAGAACTCAGAAATCTAAAGAAGAGGGGAAGAAACCTCAAACTCAACATGAGAGAGGAGGAAGCTCACAGAGAGGGCAGTATGCTGATAGAAATACTTTTCCTTGAGATAGAGGAAGAGGAAGAGGCAAAGGCGATGAAGTAAAATGCTTTGTCTGTGGAAAGATCAGACATAAATCCTATGAGTGTCCAGATAAGAAAAAAGATGGTAGTGAAACTCACATTGTCGAAGCTCAAGGATGGAATGTTGAGGCAGAAGACACTGAGGGCGGAAGATCTTTGATGATGAGGAAAGTTTTCTTGAAGCCAGAGAAGGAGGCAGAGAACCCATCCCAAAGAAACAGTCTGTTTAGGACTACTTGCAAAACCAAGGATAGGGTATGCAAGGTCATAGTGGACAGCGGTAGCACAGACAATCTCGTATCTACAGAGATGGTAGAAAGGCTGGAGCTGGAGACTATTATACATCCAAGCCCATATAGAGTATCGTGGCTACAAAAAGGACATCAGGTAAATGTCACTAAACAATGTTTAGTTGAATTTAAAATAGCAGAATATAAAGATGAAATATTATGTGATGTCATTCCCATGGATGTTTGTCATCTATTGCTGGGTAGACCGTGGAAATATGACAGAAACGTGATTCATGATGGGAGAAAGAACATGTACACCCTAGAGAAGAATGGGAGGACGCACATGTTGTTGTCGATTAAGAACCCAGAATTGAAAACAGAGGTGAGCAACACTGTACTTCTCATGAGTGGGAAGGAACTTCTTAAGGAGGTTAAGAAGAAGGAAGACACACAATTTTTTGTGGTCAGGAAGCCTAAAATTGTTTTGACCAGTACGAGGATAGATGATTTACCAAACGAAATCTAGGAATTGTTGGGAGAATTTGCTGATATAGTAGTGGACGAACTACCTTTGATTTCCAATAAGAATAGAGAAGAGTTTCAATCTGCTGAAGAAGAAGATCACTGAGCAACCAATTCTGGTTTTTCCGGATTTCAACAAGACATTCCAGGTCAAGTGTGACACGAGTGGATTTGCAATTGGAGCAGTCTTGAGCCAAGACGACAGGCCGATCACATATTTCAGTGAAAAACTAAATGAAGCGAAGATCAAGTACTCAACATATGACAAAGAATTCTATGCAGACATACAAGCACTGAAGAAATGGAGACATTATTTGGTTCCTAAAGAGTTTTTTTTGTACAGTGATAATCATGTTTTACAATTCATGACTCAACAGGAGAAGTTGAACCAAAAACATGTTAAATGGGTTGAATTCATGCAAAATTTTACTTTTGTGATTAAGCATATTTCTGGAACTGCTAACAAAGTTGTTGATGATTTGATCAGGAAATGTTTGCTTATGCAAGAATTCAGAGTCAAGACTTTGGGTCTTGATAACCTCAAAGAAATGTATAGGAATGACCCAGATTTTAAGGAGGCATATGAGGCATCTGAGAATCCATTTCTCAGGGACAAAAGCCAATGGACCGAGTATATGATCCAGGATGGGTTATTATTCCGGGGCAATTAGCTATGTATTCCAAAATGCTCCATGAGGGAGAACATGCTGAAGGAAAAACACAGTGGAGGATTGGTCGGACACTTCGGTCATGATAAGACATTCTCAAAGTTGAATGGCTCATATTTTTGGCCAGGGATGAGGACAGATGTTAAGAAATTTGTGGAAAGATGTAGGATTTGTCAACACACAAAAGGGAAAAGGCAGAACACAGGGTTATATCAACCATTACCCATACTAGAAAGGTCGTGGGATGCAGTGAGCATGGATTTTATATTGGGACTGCCAAGAACACAAAGAGGATGTGATTCAATCTTTGTGGTAGTAGACAGATTTTCAAAGATGACACATTTCATACCATGCCAGAAAACCAGCGACGCAACTCATATTGTGAACCTGTTTTTCAAGGAAGTCGTCAGACTTCACGGCTTGCCAAGGAGTATCATTTCTAATCGGGATACCAAGTTCATTGGACACTTCTGGAGGAACTTATGGAAAAATATGGGGACACGTTTGTCTTTTAGCTTAGCATATCATCCTCAAACGGATGGGCAGACAGAAGTCGTGAACAAAAGCTTGGGAGATTTGTTGAGGAGCTTAGTGACTGAACACCACAGTCAATGGAATCACATTCTTCCACAAGAATAATTTGCTTATAATGATTCACTTAACAGAAGCACAGGGCAGAGTCCATTCCAGATTATATATGGAATGCAGCCAAGGGGAGTTTCTGAATTGAAAGATTCGGAACAAGCTAAATTCATGAGTGCTAGTGCAGAGGACTTTGCAGAAGGAATGAAGGAGCTTCACAGCCAAGTTAAGGAGCGATTGCAGAGTTCAAGTCAAGAATACAAGCGGAGAGCAGATCAACATAGGCGAGAACTTCAATTTGAAGTTGGTGATCTGATTCTTGCGCATCTGAGGAAGGAAATTTTCCCAAGGGGAACATATAACAAACTGAAAATGAAAAAGATTGGGCCGTGCAAGGTCATAAAGAAATTTGAGGCAAATGCATATGAGATTGAATTACTCGATGGGATCAGAATCTCACTGATATTCAACGTTGTAGATTTGTACCCTTACAGAGTTGAAGGAGCAGAGAAGAAACATAAAGAGATTCAATGGAAAAAACAAATGCCTGTAGTTGAAAAGCCACAAATGGAAAGCATAATTGACAAGAGGATTAGCAAAAAGACCAAGAGAAAAGAGTATTTTGAATACTTGGTCAAATGGAAGGGACATCCAGTTGAAGATGCTAGTTGGGAAGATGAAGCAGAAATTCATAAGCATGGACAAACCGTGCAAGAGCTCATGTATAGGAGTTCATGAAAATTTTCAAGCAAGGGAGTATGATGCAGGAGAATCGTAAGCAGCCATCCAAGCAAGCAACGTAAAAGGCAGGCAGAAGACAGCTAGAAAATCACCAGCGCACGTTTTTGAAACGCTTTGAAAAATTAATGAAGTGGATATTAATGTGATAGTTGGGGAAGCGTACTTACATTTATGTCTTAGATGTTGTAAACAGATCTTGAGCATTGCTCTCATCTGTAGTATGTAAAATCATTTATACGTAATTA
>ML780010.1:370503-381410 GCA_009831015.1 Picea engelmannii
TGTAAGATCCAAGCAGTCATCCGAAATGAAAGGAACCTAATGCATATATAAGAAGGTTATAATGATCAAATATGACACATACCATGATACCTCGGACCAATTACCTCATGGAGCAAGAGTCCCCTCTAATGCAAGCCCAGGCCAGTAGTGATGGAAGCTGGTACTGCTGACAGGACAAAGCTGGCTGAGAAGAAGAAAGATGGGCCCTCCAGGGCCATGCTCAAGTCTCTCCTGCTCTCGGTACTCCATGTCTAGGACCATGTGGGCCTCGAGACATGATCTCCTAGTTATCCCTAGATAGCGGGGATAACAGGATGTAGTGGGTGGAGTATTTAATACTTGAATTAATGACTATGGCTTATCCTCCATTATTGTCATTCACTAATGACTAATTTCTCATGAGTTTGAGTATTTCACTTGAGACTCATTACATGAGGTGATGCACTTCATTCTGCTAGTTTCAATCCCACAAAACTAGGGAAATGAATTGCATGACCTTACACAATGAGTAACAAGTGAACATAATAGGATAATATTGTAGAAAAATGACTTTTTTTATCAATGACAAATCTGACATGAGTCTAACAAAAATTACAAGCATGAACCGAGTTTCACCATAATCCAAGTTTTGTGCATGCTGAGACGATGCCTCCAGGGATTTTTCCCAAATATGAATTGACCAAGATCCTCAAAAATTCAATAAAAATTATAGATGAATCGAAACATTAACTTCTTGTATTGTCAAATTTTAATAACTAGGGAAAATCTTATTGAATAATTAGAAGGCTCCCTTAATAAGTTATTCAAACTCACTAGAAACCATTCATCAATGAATGTCACTAACATGAGATGGGTTGCATTACCTCGTGCTATGAGTGTGAAGTGAACTATTCAAACTAATCGGTCATTCATAAATAATGCTAATAAGAGATGAGTTGCATCGCCTCATATACTGAATGTCAAGTGACATATTTAAGCTCACTAAAAATTGATTAATGAATGATACTCATAAAAGTTTAAAGTGATAAATGAATAATTTAAGCTCATTAAAAATTGGTTATTATTAAATAGAATATATAAAAAAATCACTCAGTCACTTTACTTTATACAATGAGTATTAATTAAACTATTCAAATACCAAATAAGGATTAACCTCATATATTAAGTGTTAAATGAATAATTTAAACTTATTAAAAATTTGTATGAGATAAAATATGTTAAAAATTACTCGCATCACTTTGTACAATGAGTACTATTCAAATACCAAATATAAAAAAAAATTGGGTAAAAGTGAATACAAGTCGTGGAAAATAAGTTAAAATAAAGAATTTAATTATTAATCATGAACCAAATATATTTATAATATATAATATCCATTTTAAATATTAAAGGTTTAATCTTTATTTTATATATGAGTTTAGTTATTAGTCCATGTCATAGGCATAGAGGGACTATAGCGATCGATAATTCGTTGATTACATATTAGTTTGTCCTTTGACCATAAATATTTGCATAATACCTATTATTGGAGCTAGGGAACTAAAAACATAGATTTTTATATAATAAAAAGTATCATATATGTACTGATCTGATTGGATAAGAGATTGGAGGTCTTATTGCCGACTTCGCTATTCCCAATGTTTTATATGGCAACATATCCAAAAAATTTATCGTATACAGTCTTTTTGAATCGTATAATTTTCCTATGTATTGTTTGAAGGTGGATTAATGCTAGCATTAGTTCGAATGTTTGTATTAACATTTTCTGCTACCTGAATATATCCCTAAGTTTTTATTTGTACTAATCATATTGAAATGTTTAGATATCCAAGATTTATAGTGATCGATAATTCCAAAGTTTATAACGTCCTTGCCGCATGTATTTGTATTGAAATGTATTGACACTTTTTTTGAGGTGCTTGAATAGGCCTGTCAGCTTAAATGTTTACATGACGCAAGGTCCTCCAACAAGCTTGATAGCTTAAATGTTTGCATACCATGAGGTCCTTAGACAGCTTTACATACTTAAATGTTTATCTAAATACGCTTCTCAGAGTACATTTTTCCTTGAAATTTTCCATACAATGTTGCAGTGATTTTGCACAATATTGTTGTCCACCGCCAGTTTAATAGGCATTGTATCTTTCATCCTTATTCTAGCCTTGCAATGCAATTTCGTCATCGTTGAAGCTACATACATTGTTTACTGGTTCGGTGAGTGCTTCTTCTTCGTTGGTTCGTCGGTTGCTGCTTGTTGTTGTTTGGTTCACAATTCGACCTACGCTTCTTCCTTTCATCATTTCAGAGTAAGTTTCCATGCCATAGTTTCATTTTCTATTCCTTGTTTGTTGTTCAGTTTTTGCAGTTTGCAAGTAAGACTGTTTGCTTATTTCTAGTGGCATGCTCGTCGTATGTTTATGGTTCCTTCTGTGCTTCGGCTGTAGTTTCGTAATCGTTGGAGATACATATGTTGTTTACTGGTTTGGTGGTTGTTTCTTGTTCACTGGTTCGTTGGTTCGTGGGTTGCTGGTTGTGTTTCTTTGGCTCGGGTTTACACTTAGGACCCTTGGGGCTGCAGTTCGTCCTATTCGTGCTTTCTCATTGGTTTGGTGCTTGTTGTTTTCTTTTGTTTGATTCATCCTTGCAAGGTTGGGGTCCAGCGCCAGTAGTTGGAGCTGGTTTTTTTTTGGATTATTATTGTTTTTGGGGTGCTTTACGGTGTTCATCCCCTGCACCCACGAGTCGACATGCAGTTGTGTTATTTTCCCTGTCTACCGAGGTCGATATCTGTTCTACTATGATATTTTGTTGGTGCTTCAGTGCTGGCATGAAAGAAAATAGTTGCATGCAAAATTGTTCGAGAATTACACGTGAAATTGCAATATCCGTTGTTTTTTTGTTAAAATAAAGCATATGTAGGCTACATTTATAAAGCATGTATGGTTATATGTGCCCATATGACATTACATGTTCTTTGTCCTCTACACAGACTGGTGTGCCCACGATACAACTTGTCTTGTACTTGAGATATGATATGTACAACAAATATTCTGCAAAATTATATTTGGATGTCTGGAAGCATATCTGGCTAGTTTGCCACAGAAAACCAAAATCTTGTATCGTGGGCACAATAGTCTGTGTAGAGGATAAAGAACATGTATTTCCATCGGTGTAATCATATCTGGATACTTTGTCACGGAAAACCATAAATCGTTTAGCTACGACCATGCAATTTCGTGATATTTTGTGGCTTGTAATATATTTTGGGCAGGGAAAAAAATTACACATTTACATCTATGGATGGAGAAGCGCAAAGGTTCATGTTTCTGCCTATCTTTTAGATTGTTCATTGAGTCTCTTTTACTGTATGTACATATTACTTGTTCTCCGGTGCATACCAGCTTCCATTCATGTTCATTGTGTTTTGTGCGTTCCCACATTCAAACAAACAGAATAGTTGGACAAAACGATGGAGTCTTGACTGCATCGGTTGAACGGATATAGAAAGGTGCATGCTTGTATTGTTATTTCATATTGCGTTATTTTGTATTTCATTTATTGTCTGTATATGTGTTCAACTAGTTTATTGTATGTTGATGTTGTGTGCCTTCCTACATGATAACTTATCTTCATTACATGCCTTCCTGCATACTAACCTACTTCATGTCTGTTGTGTTTTCGCTGCATTGCTACATTTAAACAAACATAATGGCTAGATATGACGATGGACTCTTTCGCGGGTAAATAGCCCTATTTCTCTTTCTTTTACATGTGTATCTTCATTATAACTTATCTTCATTACATACCTTCCCGCATACTAACCTACTTCATGTTTGTTGTGTTTTTGTTTCATTGCTAGATTTAAACAAATAGAATGGCTAGAGAGGATGATGGACTCTTTGGCAGGTAAATAGACTTGTTTCTCTTTCTTTTACATGTTTGTCTTCATACTAACTTGCCTTCATGTGCATTGCATATTCGGCGTTGCTACCTTCAAAAAAAAAGGTTGGTCAGACAGGAAGATGAATTGTTCTATGCAACAACAGAGGGTTCTGTGGTGCAATCTTCTAAAAGGTATACCAATTGTGCTGGTAAATTAAATATACAAAGTGGGTGCGAGCATATAATATTAGACTTGAAAACGATGGCTTGGAAGCAATGGGCCTTTCTTCCCTCCCTATTTCTACTTTTTCCATTTTCTATTATCCCTTTTTTTTTCTAATTGATCTTCTTAGTAGTCTTTCCAAAAATGCCTTGGTGCACCGGTTGGCGAACTAATGGTTTCACATCTATGGTCGCACTTCTACCTTATTCCATAGTTACCCACTTGTTCGATTGCGAGTGTTGGGCTGGCAAGTTCAATATTGCTCCCCTGGCTTCTGGGGGTCCGCGATATACAGATTGGCCATGGTGCCCCGCCCTCACGCCCTGTTTACTGTTACACATTTTTCCAGTTAAAAAAATCAGATGCATACAATTTTACGGTTATTTAGTCCTTCTGATGGAAAGTGTACATTGCATATGCTTGTTTATTCCTGATGTTCATCTGCACATGATTGCATCAAAAAATGTTGGACTACTGACATGGGCATGAGCAGTCAGTCATCCCAGACATCAGCAGACCGACAAGGCCAAAGGTAAAGATGCATACGCTCTGCTCTTACTATGTTTACCAAACAAATATCCTCGGCTATATATTCATCTATGGCATGGTGAATATGTTGATGTCATCTGCAATACATGGTTTTTAGTTCACAAGAAGTATCAACAAGTACAAGCGAGACGTCGAACATACTGCATCTTCTGTAGACTAAGAGGTGTGGTTGGAAAACTCTGGCTCCATAGCTCATCGAAGCTATGCACGTACTTGTAGATTTATGCTAGTGAAAGAAGAATACAAAAAAAAAAAATGCACACTACCATTCACTTTAGTTTTCCTGTTAAAAAATTATTACCAGGTCTAGAGTTGTAACACCCAAAGTACTATCAATAGAGGGATTGAATAGTCACCTAGCTAGACAAGTGTTCGTCGGGGACATAATGGTCATCTATAGCACCTACTCGGACAAGGAAAACAAAATTAGATCCATTATGCATGCTGACATGACAGACAAGGAGGCCATGGTGACAGTGATACTGACTATTCCTACACAACTTGTCCAGAAACATGCAGAAAAGATATTGTTGAGTAATGGGATATCCATTACAAATTTTAATATATTGCCCAAAACAGTATATGACCGTGGTGATTGTGATCGAATTTTTTCGCTCAACAAAACAAGTGTTGTGGAAAAAATTCTCGTTGTTTGTTCAGAATATCGTTTCATCCCGGACGTGACTATCATCCATCTTGCACAGAGCACTGATATTTACCCAATCGGAACAATTGGCACAGCTGTCACACTGGCGAGAAAACTTGGTTCGCAACACATTCTCCATATAAAGGATGGAGAGTCGGACAATGACAAGACAATGGTACCACTTTTCATATCCGGTTTTGTCCTTTTGCATGTGCATGTATCTCAGGTAAGTTACACAAATATTGCATTGTTCCATGTTGCAGCTGCAATTGTTCGATACCTATTCAATTTTTTTTTTGTTAATGGAGCAACAATTGCATAAAGGGCAGATTCCACTTATGCTCTTCAAAAACATAACAAAGAAAAGGGATGTTAGAGAAAGGATCTTTCAGACAACCCAGACAACGTTTGTAACAGAGTTGCAAGCAGATATAGTACAGGATCTGAAGAAACTAGCTAGCTCTACAACTGTTGTGCGTATACATCCACAAAATCATCCTCACTTTGCTTATACAAATAACCTTCAACAAATTTATCTGGCATGTTTTATTTTATTTTTATTTTTTTAAGGGGGGAGGGGGGGTGCAGTTGTGTATTATATTGCTCAATGTATTAATTCCTATGCTCGCGTTCCCAGGTTGAAGGTGTTTTAGTTGTAGCCAATGCGTACTCGACCCCCTTTGAACCTGTATGTGAGAAATGCATCTCTCCTGCTTCTGCCTCCGCTTTGATAAGTGATGATACGATTGATTTTTTGTAATGCGATGAAAAATGTCCATATATATATGGACATTGCCTCAATGATTTCATCTGAACCATGAGAAACACAACTGTGCATTGTACGGTTAGGCATCCTCTATTACAAAATGTGCTTCCTAAGTTGGCATAATTGTCGTATGAAACATATCTACAGAAAAAGGCAAGCAATGTCTATATGTTGCGGGACCTTCAGATACAAAGCAAATTCACCTTAAATGAGGACAATGCAATTTTGCATATCGGCTGAAGAAGGGAAAAATATATATATCAAAATTTGGAAGGAAACGAAAATACCTCATGTGTCTCTGTAATATTTCTTTAACATCCAGATGAATGTTCGTCGGACTCAACTACTTGGGATTTCATGTGCATAAGATTGTTCGGTCCAAAAATGGGAAGCATGGAAGCAAACCCCATATATCCCATGACCCCGGTTATTTTCTACTGGGAACATATACCATATGTAACAAAAACCGAATGTGGTGATGTCTTTTCTTTTTATATCAAATTGTTTGATGTAAAGGTCGATGTGACCTGCTCTATGGAAGCTTGTGGAAACTTGCTTGCAGCCTGTTTGGAGTTTAGTTGGTTCTTGGTTGTATGCTTCGTTTGTCAATTTGTATATCGCAGAACTTCGACTGTTGTTTGGAGGAAATGGAACAATAGAATTGAATATTTTAGCCAGCTAGTCCACAAATCCGCCTGATAATTTCTATGGCATTGTGATGCAAATGTAGTATGTGGCTTGTTTTATCATTTTTTTTAATCGATGAATTTGGTAAAATTAATCTTCTGGAATAATTTGAAATCAATGAATATATATTGTGCAAAGTGAAATTGTGCTATCATATCAACAAGAGCCTCTTAAAATTCAAATTGGTCGTTGTTATGCTTGCGGTGATAGAATTTTAAAAAACTTTATTTTGTTTCCTTAATTTTTTTTAAAATAAGCGATTTAACATCCTTTGATAATTTTATGTAATTAAATTGTACAATATCAATATTTAATATTAATAATTTAGTCTTTGAAAATAATGTTTTTAAATAATGTTAGATAGGATGACCATCCGTAAACAATCACAATCTTGAGCCCGCCAGTCCTGGAGTCCTTCTTTCAATTTGTATGTCGCGAAACTCTGAGTGTTGTTTGGAAGACACGGGATAATAGAAGTGCAATGTTGAGCCAGAGAGCCCGCAAGTCTGTCTGTCAATTTGTATATCGCGGAACTTTGGGTGCTATTTGTAGGAAACATAATAATAGAGGCTCAATTTTGAGCCCGCCAGCCCGAGAACCCGCAATCCAAAAAGTGGCTAAGTATGGAATGAGATATCCGTACATGCTCTATAAAATCTCATGTCCATACTTTATAAAAGTACATGTTTAGTATGTATTTCTCGTTTCTTGAAACATTTCTAGGTCTGGAAGTTGGCAGATGCATGTGTTCAGATTTCCACTTACTTTTCTATCACTAGCCCGACTAACCGCTTCCCCATTTCAAATTGTACAAACTTTTTTGTCTAATTAAAATGTGCAATATCAATATTTAATATTAATAATTTAGTATTGAAAATAATGTTTTTAGATCATGTTAGATAGTTTATAGGGATTAGCATATGTAAACAATGGCAATCTTGAGCCCGCCAGCCCTAGACTCCATCTGTCAATTTGTATATTGCGAAACTTCGAGTGTTGTTTAGAGGACACAGAACAATAGAAGTGCAATGTTGAGCCAGCCAAGTCGTAGGTCCGCTTGTCAATTTGTATATCACGGAATTCTAAGTATTATTTGTAGGGCACAGAACAATAGAGGCCCAATTTTGAGCCCGCCAGCCTAAGAACCCGCGATCCAAAAAGTGGCCAAGTATGGAATGTGCGATCCGTACATGCTCTATAAAAATATCATGTCCATACTTTATAAGAGTACATACTTAGTATGTATTACTCGTTTTTCGGAAAAAATCTAGGTGCGGAAGTTGGCGGATTCACGACTTCATATTTCACTTACTTTTATATCGCCAGCCCGACCGACCGCTTCCTCGTTTGATATTGTAATAAATGAATATAAATTGGCCCAATTCCAATTGTGCTATCACATCAACATGAGGCCCTTAAAATTCAAATAGCCCGCAATTTCGCTTGTCAATTTGTATATCGCGGAACTCTAGATGCTATTTGTAGGGCACAAAACAATAGAGGTCCAATTTTGAGCCCGCCAGCCCGAGAACCCGTGATCGAAATAGTGGCTAAGTATGGAATGAGGGATCCGTACATGCTCTATAAAATCTCATGTCCATAGTTTATAAAATTAAATATTTAGTATGTATTACTCGTTTCCTCTGAATGTTGTTTGGAAGACACAGAACAATAAAAGTGCAATGTTGAGTGAGCCAGTCGGCAAGTTCGCCTGTCAATTTGTATATCAAGGGACTCTGGGTGCTATTTGTAGGATACAGAGCAATAGAGACCCAGTTTTGAGCCCGCCAGACCGAGAACCCGCGATCCAAAAAGCGGTCAAGTATGGAATGAGGGATCCATCCATGCTCTATAAAAACCTTATGTCCATACCTTATAAGAGTACATACTTAGTATGTATTACTCGTTTTTCATAAAAATTCTAGCTGCGGAAGTTGGCAGATTCACGGCTTCAGATTTCAATTACTTTTATATCACCAGCTCGATCGACCGCTTCTCCGTTTGATATTCTAATAAACAAATATAAATTGGCCCAATTCCAATTGTGTTATTACATCAACACGAGGCCCTTAAAATTCAAATAGTCCGCAAGTCTGCTTGTCAATTTGTATATCACGGAACTCTGGGTGCTATTTGTAGGGCATGGAACAACAAAGGCCCAATTTTTAGCCCGCCAGCCCGAGAACCCGCGATCCAAAAAGTGGCTAAGTATGGAATGAGGGCTTCTTACATGCTCTATAAAATCTCATGCCCATACTTTATAAAATTACATATTTAGTACGTATAACTCGTTTGCTGGGAAAATTTCTAGGTGCAGAACTTGAGCGATACACGTGTTCATATTTCCACTAATTTGTATATCACCAGCCCGACTGACCTCTTCCCCGTTTCATATTATACAAAAATTTTGGAACGCAAGTTTCCGAATACGTAGGTTTTTCTTTGAAATAAGATATTTAACATCCTTTAATAATTTTATGTAATTAAATTGTACAATATCAATATTTAATATTAATACTTTAGTATTGAAAATAATGTTTTTAGGTAGTGTTAGATAGTTGATAGGGATCACCATCTGTAAACAATCACAAGATCGAGCCCGCCAACCATAGAGTCCATCTGTCAATTTGTATATGGTGGAACTCTGAGTGTTGTTTGAAGGACACAAAAGAATAGAAATGCAATGTTGAGCGAGCCAGCCCGCAAGTCCGCCTGTCAATTTCTATATCGCGGAACTCTTGGGTGCTATTTGTAGCACACGGAACAATAGAGGCCCAATTTTGAGCTTGCCAGTCTGAGAACCCATGATCCAAAGATTGGCATAAGTATGCAATGTGGGATCAATACATTCTCTATAAAATCTCATGTCCGTACTTTCTAAAAGTACATATTATGTATTACTCGTTTTTCCGGAAAATTTCTTGGTAAGGAAGTTGGCGGATTCACGTATTCAGATTTCACTTACTTTTATATCACCAGCCCGACCAACCGCTTCCCCGTTTCATATTGTACAAACATTATTGTCTAATTAAATTGTACAATATCAATATTTAATATTAATAATTTAGTATTGCAAATAATAGATAATGTTAAATAGTAAATAGGGATTACCATCCATAAACAATCACACTCTTGAGGCCGCCATCCCTCGAGTCCGTCTGTCAATTTGTATATTGCGGAAATCCGAGTTTTGTTTGTATGACATGAAACAAAAAGAGTGCAATGTTGACCGAGCTAGCCCGCAGGTCCGCTTGCCAATTTGTATATCGCAAAATTTTGGATGCTATTTGTAGGCCACGGAACAATAGAGGCCCAATTTTGAGCTCGCCAGCCCGAGAAACCGTGATCGAAAAAGTGGCTAAGTATGGAATGCAAGATCCATACATGCTCTATAACATCTCATGTTCATACTTTATAATACATATTTAGTGTGTATTACTTGTTTTTCAGAAAATTTCTAGTTTCTCCTTTCTCTCTGCTTTCCCTTTCTTTACTTACTCATTTTTCGAAAAATGTCTAGGTCCGAGATTTGGCGGATTCACGTCTTTAGATTTCCATTGTTGCTTTTATATCACCATCCTGACTAACCGCTTCCCCATTTCATATTGAACAAACTTTTTGAATCGCGGGTTCCTGCATAGGCGGTGTTAACTCTCAAAAACGCACCCGCATTTTTGAAGGAAATGTGCCTAATCTTGTAGAGAAATTTTGACTGTCTCTCCTAGCTACAAATCCAAATCTGATTGTACCATTGGAAAGCTTACGATCTGTAGATGTCGATCGACTATTGGAAAGTGCAAAACGGATATTTTATGGCTGAGAAAATTGATTTTTCCCAAAGGCAGTTTTTTATGAAAATTCTGACTTTCGGTGGTTAAGCTACCCGAGAAATGTGCCAGTCAACCACCGAAAGTGACTGTGTGCAGAATTTGAGCGAGTTTTTGCACAGGTCGAAGATTTTCGGGATTAAATGATATGGAACCTTTTCTAATAGGTGTCTTATGAATTATATCACCCATTCCAGCATCTATTTTTGGTCTATGATGAAGAAAAGAGCGATTTCAAAGGTAAAAGGGTAATTTCCTTTGAACTAAAAGACATGGTATCCTGCCAGCTCAATCAATTCGACTTGGCTTCAGCAGAAGAAGAGAACT
>ML780010.1:386431-431370 GCA_009831015.1 Picea engelmannii
ATATCTTGTTTCTAAATATGCAATTACTGACATTTAATTCTAACAACTCATCATGCAGGAACCGTATAGATTGTCATTGATGGGAAAAAGGCTCGAGAAGATCTCCTATTAGTGTGCATTAAACCAAGATTTGTGGGGGGTTATATTATCCCTTCTGTGTCTTGATTTCAAAATCATGAAATGTCATTTGCACGTCATCTCCTTAACACGTTCATGAAACCTCCAATCCTTAATTTCTCTTTGTCGTACCCACCACCTTCACATTTCTAAATATGATCTAGATGGATATCGGTGGCCACCCACCTTTTCCAACTGGCTCAAAACAATTTTCTGACAATTTTGACAATTTACTATTTTTAGCAGTTTTAACTTCCGGGGCAATTTTGAGGGCCTAAATGAAGGTTTTTTGGGGTCGAGCTCCTCAATGATATTCAAAGGCATTATTGAACCCCCAAAATGAATATCCTCGACGATACCTTTCCAACGGGCTATCAAACGCCTAAAACAGAGATCATATGCAAAAGTTACGACCCCAGGAAGTTGATGTACTAACTTACCCAAACGGGGCCCACATGAATTTTGGCGTTTCATCTCCTAGGGTTAGGTTTTTGGATGTCTAGGGTTTTTTGCATTCTTGCTTATTGTAAAAAGGCCTTCAGAGCCTTATTTTAACTTTCTTCTTGCGAATGTACGCGGCCGTCACATCTCTTCTCAGAGATAAGCCGCCACTATTCCAGCAAGCTTGTTTCCGCTGCATTTTACAGTTTAAGCTTATTTTGTTATTGAATAGAAAACCAGTTTTATTGTATCTCTGTTATTTTTTGTTAAGAACCTGTCAATAATCTATATTCATTTCATTCTGCTCATAAAATACGGATCAGTGATATCAGAGCGTTCTGCTCCTTGTCGTCTTAATGCATGTCCCCAACGAGGTCGGAGTACAAAGAGTTGGGTCTCGAGCTTGTTTCTCTTGAGGAAAGAAGCTCTCGCACGCCCAAGCGACCTCCCATGGTAGGAGAAAAGAAAGATGACGGGATAGGATATCCTTTCAAACTGTTTATTGAGGAATCCCTCACGCAACAAAGGAATGAGATGATGGATAGTTTCGCGCAAATCCTTCGGCGGCTATCAACAGGCGACGCATCTTCTTCGAACAGAGGCGTCGCCCCCTTCAAAGTACGAATAAAATTTGATATATCTATATTTGAAGGTCAAATAGACATAGATGTTGTAGACAAGTGGTTGAATCTACTAGAAGGGTATGTTTATGTCCATAACTTTTCAAATAAAGAAAAGATTACTTTTGTGCTCCTCAAAGTCGTTCCCCATGTCAAAGATTGGTGGGAAACTTTCTATGAGCAAAAGGAAACAGAGGAAACCTAGTTATTTTCAGTTACGGACACTTGGGAATCCTTCATGGATGCTATTAAGGAACAATACTACCCTGTCGGAAGTTATGACGACCTGTATACCAAATGGACCACACTGTGGCAAGAAAGAGACCAAGCAGTGCCAGATTTCACAAATATCTTCCATACCTTGCGCACCAAGTTGGGTATCAAATATTTGAAGTGACATATGGTGCTCAAGTATCGCGGTGCTCTGCATAGATACATCCAGACCAAAATGGAATTTCTAGACATCTCATCCTTGGGCACGGCCTACCGATATGCCGTCAAAATCGAGCAGAAGCTCAAACAAAAGATGCGGCAATTTGGGCCTGGGAACCCCTCACAACAAAATCCAAGAAAGGGCGGCCCCAATCCACCGAACAAAGGACAGAGAAAATATGGATAGTATTAGAACAACCAGTCCAAGCCGCAAGCAAAGAAGGACACCGAAAAGACAAAGAAAGATACCGGGAAGTGGTGCGACTTCCATAAGAGCCCTTGGCATAACACTATTGACTACTACTCAAAGCAGTCGCTGGTGGCCGAAGTGAAAGCCTCTGAATCAGATGCAGATTATGACTTTGAGCCAGAACTAGAAAGGGGAAGACGGATCATTGATGCGGAACCCAGTGCCACCATTGCTACTACCAAGCTCCATCCTGGTGAACCAGACGAGCCAGAAGAAGGAGAGCACCTCTTCCATTCACAGATTTGGGTAAAAGGCACCCCGCTGCACTTCATCGTTGATAGCGGTAGCCAGAAGAATCTCATCTCAGCAAAGGTCGTCAAGCGGCTGGCCCTGCCAACAACGCCGCACCCACAACCGTACACCATTGGATGGCTCCGCCAAGGAAGCGATTTTCGTGTCAGCCAACAGTGCTGACTTTCGTACGACATTAAGCCCTTCAAAGACGAGGTATTGTGTGATGTTGCTCCTCTCGAAGTTTTTGATGTTCTTTTGGGCCAATCTTATTTATGGAAACATCATGTTGTATATGAGTCTAGGCCTCGTAGTGTTATTATTACTTTGAACAGGAAATTGTACAGCATACCCGAGGAAGTCCCACCTAGTGTTATTTCCTTGATCTCTGCTAAGCAATGTAGGAAGGTCATCTCTCAGATGGGGAAGTTTGTCTTCTTCATGATTCACTCTCAGAATAAGTGAAAGATCACAGCCACATCCAGGGTCTCTACAGTCGACCTCTCCACATAGCAGAAGCAAGTAGATAAGGTCATGGAAGAATACTCAGATATCTTCTCCTCACCTACAGGGGTACCTCTGCACTGACAGGTCAAGCAACCCATCGATCTAACCCCCAGCGCACCGCTACCCAATGGGCCAGTCTATCATCACTCTTTGTTAGAGAATGAGGAGATCAAGCGACAGATCCAAGAACTACTCCACAAGGGTCACATCCGCCCCAACTCATCACCTTGCGGGAGCCCAATCGTGTTGGTACAGAAGAAAGATGGAACCTGGCGACTCTTTATTGATTAACGGGCTCTGAATAAAATGACAGTCAGAAATTGATACCCGATTCCTTGAATTGATGACCTCCTTGATCAACTCACGGGGGCCAAATACTTCACTAAGATTGATCTAAAGTATGGCTACCACCAGGTCCCGATAGAACAGACAGATGTATGGAAGACCGCCTTCAAGTCAAAGGAAGGCCTTTTTGAATGGTTGGTCATGCCCTTTGGTTTGACAAATGCTCCAACCACTTTCATGAGGATGATGGATGATATCCTGCGACCATTCACCAATACTTTTGTAGTGGTGTATCTGGATGACATTCTAATTTACAGCAAGACTTGGGCCGAACACTTGCAGCATAGTCAACAGGTTCTGCACGCCCTGCGACAGCACAAGCTATACGCCAACTTGGAAAAATGTTCCTTCAGCATGGACAAGGTCCATTACCTGGGCTACATCATTGATTAGCATGGAATACATGTGGATCCAACCAAGATCCAAGTCATCCGTGACTGGCCAGCCCCAACAACACTCACTGAGATTCGGAGCTTCTTGGGCCTTGCTAATTTCTACCGCAGGTTCGTGTTGGGTTTCTCCCATATTGCATGGACCCTCAGCCAAATAAACAGGGGTGGTGGTAAAGAAAAATTTGTGTGGGGCCGGTCCCAACAACAAGCGTTCGATGATTTGAAGTAGCACTTGTGCTCAACCCCAGTACTTTCACTACCAGACCTGCAACATCCTTTTGAGATCGAGACAGATGTTTCAGACTATGTTGTGGGTGTCATTCTCACTCAGCACGGCCACCCCGTGGCTTATCATAGTGAGACACTGTCAGATATTGTCCGTAAGTACCCTACTTACAACAAAGAAATGTACTCCATTGTTCAAGCATGCCGCTAGTGGAGACATTACTTTATTGGGAAGGAGACAATCATCCACACTGATCATAAGCCACTGCAATTCATACAGAAACAGGGAAAATTGCAAAATGACCGCCATCAAAAGTGGTCCACATACTTGCAACAATTCCACCTCAACATCAAGCATAAAACAGGAAGCACCAATCGCGTCGTTGATTTCCTCAGCAAACTGCCAATCGCGGCACTCACCATGGTGCTAGACTCTTGTGTCCATGAGACATCTGGATGGCCCCAACTCTATGAGACAGACCCTGACTTCGCCACCACCTACCAAATGTTGGGTGCAAACACAGTTGTCGATAATTTCCATCTTCAAAATGGGTTGTTGTGTCGTCTGGGCCATATCTGTGTTCCATCAAGTGAGAAAGCGAAGCTGATCTGGGAATCCCACTACAGTCAGGTGGCAGGACACTTCGACGTTGAAAAGACAGTGGCGATGCTACAGAAACATTTCTATTGGCCGAAACTTCGGCAGGAGGTCAGTAAGTATATCAGGTCCTGCACTGCCTGTGTTATTGCCAAACCGACCACTAAGAAACAGGGCCTGTACACCCCTCTTCCTACTCTTGACAGGCCATGGGAATCCATCTCAATGGAATTCATGTCGGGCCTCCCGTCCACCAAGCGGGGAAATGACTGTGCTTTTGTGGTTGTTGATCACTTTTCTAAGATGGTGATTCTGGTTGCCTGCAAGAAGAGCATCACAGCAGAGGCCACTGCCAAGATCTTCTTTGAACGAGTCTGGGTACATTTTGGAATCCCACAAACCATCATCTCAGATCGGGATAGTCAATTTATCAGCACATTCTGGTCGAGCCTCTAGTCACTACTGGACACCAAGCTCACCAAATCCACAACCTTCCACCCCCAGACAGATGGTCAAACCGAGGTTGTAAATCGAATGATTGTGCATATCCTTCGCATGTATAATTCAAAGCACCCTCGCACATGGGATGAGAACCTTCCCTATGTCCAGCATAGCTACAACTGAGCCCTGCATAGCTCAACCGGCCATATCCCCTTTCAAGTGAGGTTGGTATTCCAACCATTGGGACCCATAGATGTTGCACTTCCCCTTGTGGTCACCTCGACCGACTCATCTCCTGCTCCAACTGAAGCTGACAAAGCCACCCGATTCATTGAGTGGATCCAGCACATCCACCAACAAGTTCAGGATATCCTACAGAAGTCCAATGACAAGTACAAATTGCACCATGATCAACATCGGGTGCCGCATAAGTTTCAGGTGGGCGAAAAAGTTTGGTTGCACTTGCAGAAAGAACGCCTTACAGGACCCCATCGGAAGCTTCGCCCACTCCATTATGGGTCGTACACTATCACCAAGGCCATGGGGGATAATGCTTTTGAGCTGAACATTCCTCCTTTCCTTGGTCTGCACCCAGTGTTCAATGTGGATCTCCTTCGCCCTTATTTCCCACCATTATTGGACACCTCAGAAGTAGCAGAACAACTGACACCAACAGAGCTCAACCTCGACTGCCTACAACAGGCATCCAATGATCAGATTGTGGACAAACAGATCAAGGGAACTCGACAACAAAGGATCCAGCTTTATCGAGTCGTCAAAGAAGGGCAGCTCCTGCACCAAGGCAAGTGGCTCACCCGGGGCCAAATTCAGCAGAAATTTCTTCATCTGATGGAGGAAATCAACGCAATGGATACCATTGCTTCTTAAGGAGGGAGGATTGATCCATATGGATATCGGTGGCCACCCACCTTTTCCAACTGGCTCAAAACCGTTTTCTGACAATTTTGGCAATTTACTATTTTAGCAGTTTTAACTTCCGAGGCCATTTTGAGGGCCTAAATGAAGGTTTTTCAGGATTGAACTCCTCAATTATATCCTAAGGAATGATTGAGCCCCCAAAATGAATCTCCTCGATGATACCTTTCCAACGGGCTATCAAACACCTAAAACGAAGATCGTATGCAAAAGTTACGACCCAGGGAAGTTGATGTACTAACTTACCCAAACGGGGCCCACATGACTTTTGGCACTTCATCTCCTAGGGTTAGGTTTTTGGATGTCTAGGGTTTTTGGCATTCTTTCTTATTGTAAAAAGGCCCTCAGAGCCTCATTGTAACTTTCTTCTTGCGAATGCGCGCGTCCGTCACATCTCTTCTCAGAGATAAGGCGCCACCATTCCAGCAAGCATGTTTCTGCTGCATTTTACAGTTTCAGCTTATTTCGTTATTGAATAGAAAATCAGTTTTATTGTATCTCTGTTATTTTTTGTTAAGCACCTGTTAATAATCTGTATTCATTTCGTTCTACTCATAAAATCCGGATCAAAATATGCAATAAGTAAGCTTTACTGCTAACAGTTCATCATGCACCACCGATACAGATTGTCATTAATCAGTGAAAGGCTCGAGGAGCTTTCCCATTCATAAGCATTTAACCCATATTTAGCGAAGAATTACATTATCGACTCTAAATGTTCATTTCAACCATCATCTGGAGAAAACCAACGTTCTCATAAACCTACGGCATCATCTCGACAACAGTTCTGTGGAGATACAATGAACATCTTCGGGCGCGAGGACCTGAACTTCCAGTGGTCCAGGGCATATTCTTATTACTCAAACTTTACAGCAGAGAACCAAGTAATTTGGACCTCTGGGATTGCTCGTGCAGGCTCTGTCCCTGAGTTTTTTTACTGTAAGGACCTGGTCTCTTGGTGCGCCGATAAATTTATTTCAAACAAAAGAATTATTCCACTGCGAGACTGCTCTTCTGTTTCTTTGTCACCTCATTTCTTCCGCCAAATGTTAATATTGTCAAATCCAACATTGACGTTCAGAGGAGAAGATTGAAAACAGTTCCTAGCAAAGCATAATAACGAGTTGGACCTCTTGCCCCATTTATTGGAAAACCCGCTTCTAGTTCCTGAAGATATTACAAACTTACAGGTTAGTTCATTTAGAAATCCATTTCACGAAATTGCCTCGTTGTTTACAAGAATAACGGGATAGGAGTCCACAACAACTGTTTCCCAGATGGCTCTTTATATTTTGTATTTCACAGTCAATGAACAAGCCATTTTTTATTGGTGCAAGTTAATTTCCCATGACATTTGTTCCCAATTGTCAAGCTTCAAAAGGGAAAAGAAATTTTATATGTCATCCTACTTAGTTTTTACGATAGTGCATTCCTGTCGGTTTCCACAACTGTCTTTGTCTAATAATGTCAACTGGGAATTTGACCCAGTAACGTTCTGGTACCAAGCCTTGTGGAAGCACAAGGCTTCCCACTGTTTTTATGAGGTTTTTAATGGTTTCGTGTCTGTTTTCAAAGTTTTGTTGTTAGGAGAAGATGCTCCCCACATATCTGAACAGGTAACCAGTTTTTTGGACATGAAGGCGACACTTGAACATTTGGATAATTACACTGTCATAAGAATTTTTGGCTCCATAGAAAAACCTGCTCTCCTTCCATGTCACATTACGAACATAATGTTTGTTGCAAAAGTAGCATGGAAATACAACTACTGGTTGCATCTGTTGCAAAAGAAGAGAAAAAAATAGTTCATTCCTCTGCCTTGGAAAGTAGGCGAGTTCGTGTTGAAAAATGTCAACAAAATTGAGGAATTCGCAGTGCATTCTAGCATCTCCAACCTGAGATATGTTGAAATCATAAGAGGGTTTGACCCCTATAATATTTTTTGACAACATTTACAAACACTTGGCCTCAGCAATTGTTTTATCAAAAAACACCTACCCAAAAACAGAGACAATGGCAGCAACGCTCCTACCTCTGATGTCCGCGACCTAGACACAGTGCAAAGCTTTACTAAATTGTACACGCAATAGGGGAAAGGCCTCGGTGACAAGAGTGTTCAATCGGAAAATAAAACTCCAAAAAGTACGACATCTCGGAGCATTGCTCCAACGACCCACCACAGCCACAAAGAAACTCAGATTTCTTCAAACAGAGGAGGAGATAACAACCCTCCTCACTCTAAAATTGATAGTTCTCACAAGCTTCTAATAGACAAGAAGGGAAAAAAAAATGTGGGACAGGAGGAAGAGTCGGAAATTCAGAGTGAGAACATGGAACTTGGCACTGATCTGGATAGCATGCTCCGCTACCTTGATCAGCCTGGAGACACCATCCACCATAGCCGTCTAATGGACATATTCATTACCAAAATTTTTGATGAAGATGAATCCTTCGTGTTCCAGAGCGTTGTTTTCGATAGCCAGTCCAAAAAATTGATAATTGAGAAAAAAGATGTAAAAAATAAGAAAGGAAAATCTTGTTCAGAGGTTGACCTTGCCAACATGCGGCCATCCCAAATATGTCAAATTCACAACGTGAGCGAAGATGCACTTCATGATTCCATTGGAGGCATCGAGGCCGAGAATGTCAGACTGAAGGACCGGGTCAAGGAATTGGAAGAGGCTTTGATTCCTATGCCATTTCTTGTCAATCCTTTGGCAATAGCCATGCCTGCCACCCCTGCTGCCAACGTAAAAGAATCCTCCACCTTCCTCACATCCTATAGAGTATATGTGGAGAATAATATCAAGAAAAGAATGGAACTAGTTACCGAGGCGTGGAAAACATCACAAACCATCACTTCCCTTGGAACCAGGGCACATAGTTTGCTCCAACATTTGGACGCGGAGTTAAAAGATGAAGAAAATTTCTATTTAAAAATGGTCCTTCTGATCCAGGTGGATATCGGTGGCCACCCACCTTTTCCAACTGGCTCAAAACAGGTTTCTGGCAATTTTGGCAATTTACTATTTTTAGCAATTTTTAACTTCCAGGGCCATTTTGAGACCCTAAACGATGTTTTTTGAGAAAATGGGGAGCAACATGGATCTTAGATCAATTTTTCTCACCTAAAATTTGTAGTCCTCAGATATATCTTTCCAACGAGCTATCGAGTGCCCCAAACTGAGATCGTATGCAAAAGTTATGCCCTTGGGAAGTTGACGTATCAACTACCCCCATCGGGGCCCACAAACCTTTTGGATTTTCATCTTCTGGGGTTAGGGTTTTGGATTTTACTTATGTTAAAAAGGCCCTTAGAGACTCACTGTAAAAACCACCTTCTTGCAAATGCGAGTGGCTGTCACATCTCTTCTCAGAGATAAGCTGCCACCATTCTAGCGAGTCTTTCACTCTGTACTTTTACAGTCTCTATACATTTATTTCATTAATAGAAATCGTGTATTACTATATATCTGTGACTCTTGTTTATTTCCACTGTATCTCTGCTATATTTTTGTCTCTCTTGCAATATCTTTAAACATTTATGTGTTATATCTCCGCTCTCATTTCATGCCGAAAATAATCTAGATCAGTGGTATCAAAGCAGGCTGCTCTTGATCGTTTTTTAGTGCATGTCCCCAACGAGGTCCGAGTATAGCAAGTTGGGTCTCGAGCTTGTCTCTCTTGAGGACAATCACTCTCACACACACAAGAAACCCTCAATGACAGAAGACAAGAAAAACGATGGAGTAGACGATCCTATCAGTATGTTGCTTGAACAAGCTCTCACGCGACAGAGGGACAAAATGATGGAGAACTTTTCCCACATACTTCAATGCTTTCCGATAGAAATAGGCACATCTTCATCAAGCGGCCACTTTGGCAGTGCCTCGCCTTTCAAGGTACAAGTTAATTTTGATATTTCTGTATTTGAAGGACAAATACATGCAGAAGCCCTAGACAAATGGTTAAATCTGCTAGAAGGTTATTTCTCTGTTCACAATTTTTTTGACAGAGAAAAGATCACCTTCGCACTCCTTAAAGATATCCCTCATGTCAAACATTGGTGGGAAACTTACTGGGAGCAAAGTTTCGAAGAGGAGTCTGGAATATATGGGGTCGAGCCCGCTTGGGATTTTTTGTGGATGCAGTAAAGGAACAGTATTACCCTGTTGGCAACTATGAGGACCAGTACATGAGATGGACCACATTGCGGCAAGAGAGGGGCCAAGCAGTTCCAAAGTTCATCAATACCTTCCATACCTTACGCACCAAGCTAGGCATCAAATACTCCGAACGACATTTGGTTTTGAAATACCATGGGGCTCTACACAGATACATCCAAACTGAAATGGATTTTCTATACATCTCATCACTCGATGCTGCTTATCGATATGCTTTTAAAATCGAGTAGAAATTTAAGCACCAAAACAAATGAGAGTTTGGATCTGCAAATCTGCAACAACCAAAGTATGACAAAGACGACCCTAACAAACAGTCTCCTAAAAACCAGTCCAAGCCACAAGAAAAGAAGGGGCACGGGAAGACAAAGAAGGACACCGGAAAATGGTGCGATTTCCACAAAATCCTCTGGCACAACATTGATGAATGTCACTCAAAACAGTCATCGGTGGACGAGATCAAAGACAAGGAGTTGAACCCTTATTCAAAATTTGATTTTGAAAACACTGGTAAAAGACAGATCATCGATGCAGACCCCACTGCTATTGTCGCGACCGCAACAATTCAACCAGAAGAACCAACAGATCCAGAAGAGGGGGAGCGCCTTTTTCATTCACAGATGTGGGTGAAGGGGACCCCGCTGCATTTTATTGTTGATAGCTGAAACCAGAATAACCTCATCTTAGCAGAGGTCGTCAAACAATTGGGATTGTCGACAACACCACACCCGCAACCATACAGCATTGGGTGGCTTCGCCAAGGACGTGCTCTTCGTGTTAGCCAACAGTGTCAATTGTCATACGGCATCCAACCCTTCAAGGATGAGGTATTATGTGATGTTTCCCCACTGGATGTCTGTGATGTTCTCTTGGGGAAACCATATATGTAGAAGTGCCATGCTATTTATGAGTTTCGACCCAGTAGTGTCATTGTTACTTTGGGGGGTCATCTCTACAGAATACCAGAGGTAGTTCTGACTATTGTCCCACCTAAACAGTATCGCAAGGTAGTATCTCATACTACAAAATTCATCTTCTCCATAATCTGTTCAAAAGGGGAACAAAAGGATACTACAACCACTACAGCATCGACCCAAGCACCTTCTATCCACCAGAAGCAGGTCGACAAGGTTGCAACAAAGAAAAAAGATTCATTATGCACACAGTCATCTCATGTAGCCAAACTGGTTTAAAAAGTCCAACCCTTCTAGCCACAGGTTCATGACAACCTTCAACAAACCAAGCAGCGCGACGTCTCACACAAGGCAAGCAGCTCACCAAGATTCAGATTCAGCAATCACTTTCCCCTCTCCCCCGGGAACTCAATGCAATGGAGACCATTGCTTCCTAAGGAGGGAGGATTGATCCAGGTGGATATCAGTGGCCACCCACCTTTTCCAACTGGCTCAAAACAGGTTTCTGGCAATTTTGGCAATTTACTATTTTTAGCAGTTTTTAACTTTCGGGGCCATTTTGAGGCCCTAAACGATGTTTTTTTGAGAAAACAGGGAGTAACATGGATCAAAAATCCATGTTTCTCACCCAAAATTTGTAGTCCTCGAATATATCTTTCCAACGAGCTATCGAGTGCCCCAAACGGAGATCGTATGCAAAAGTTACGCCCCTGGGAAGTTGACGTATCAACTGCTCCCATCGGGGCCCACAAACCTTTTGGATTTTCATCTTCTGGGGTTAGGGTTTTGGATTTTACTTATGTTAAAAAGGCCCTTAGATCCTCATTGTAAAAACAATCTTCTTGCGAATGCGAGTAGTCGTCACATCTCTTCTCACAGATAAGTTGCGACCATTCTAGCGAGTCTTTCACTCTATACTTTTACAGTCTCTGTACATTTATTTTATTAATAGAAATCATGTATTATTGTATATCTGTGACTCTTGTTTATTTCTGTTGTATCTCTACTATATTTTTGTCTCTCTTGCAATATCTTTAAATATTTATGTGTTATAGCTCTGCTCTCATTTCGTGCCGAAAATAATCTGGATCAATGGTATCAGAGCAGGTTGCTCTTGATCGTTTTTCAGTGCATGTCCCCGACGAGGTCCAAGTATAGAAAGTTGGGTCTCGAGCTTGTCTCTCTTGAGGACAATCACTCCCGCACACCCAAGAAACCCTCAATGACATAAAAAAATAAAAACGACGGAGCAGACGATCCTATCAGTATGTTGCTTGAGAGAGATCTCACGCGACAGAGGGACGAAATGATGGAGAATTTTTCCCACATTCTTCAACACCTTCCGATAGCAACAGGCACATCTTCATCAAGCGGCCACTTTGTAAGTGCCTCGCCTTTCAAGGTACAAGTTAATTTTGATATTCCTGTATTTGAAGGATAGATAGATGCAGAAGCCTTAGACAAATGGTTAAATATGCTAGAAGGTTATTTCTTTGTTCACAACTTTTTCGACAGAGAAAAGATCACCTTCGCACTCCCTAAAGCTCTCCCTCATGTCAAACATTGGTGGGAAACTTACTGGGAGCAAAGTTCCACAGAGGAGTCTGGAATATATGGGGCCGAGCCCACTTGGGATTTTTTTGTGGATGCGGTAAAGGAACAGTATTACCCTGTTAGCCACTATGAGGACCAGTACATGAGATGGACCACGCTGCGACAAGAGAGGGGGCAAGCAGTTCCAGAGTTCACCAATACCTTCCATACCTTACGCACCAAGCTAGGTATCAAAGACTCCGAACGACATTTGGTTATGAAATACCATGGGGCTCTACACAGATACATCCAAACTAAAATGGATTTTCTGGACATCTCATCACTCGGTGCTGTTTATCAATATGCTTTTAAAACTGAGAAGAAATTTAAGCACCAGAACAAATGAGATTTCGGGTCTGCAAATCTGCAACAACCAAAGTATGACAAAGACAACCCTAACAAACAATCTCCCGAAAACCAGTCCAAGCCCTAGGAAAAGAATGGTCACGGGAAGACAAAGAAGGACACCAGAAAATGGTGTGATTTCCACAAAAGCCCCTGGCACAACACCGATGAATATCACTAAAAACATTCATTGGTGGTCGAGATCAAAGACAAGAAGCCGAACCTTGATTCTGAATCTGATTCTGAAAATACTAGTAAAAGACAGATCATCGACGCAGACCCCACTGCTATTGTCATGACCGCAACAATTCAACCAGAAGAACCAACAGATCCAGAAGAGGGGGAGTGCCTTTTTCATTCACAAATGTGGGTGAAGGGGCCCCGCTGCATTTTATTGTTGATAGCGGAAGCCAGAAGTACCTCATCTCAACAGAGGTCGTAAAACAGTTGGAATTATTGACAACACCACACTCGCAACCATACAACATCGGGTGACTTTTCCAAGTACGAAATCTTTGTGTCAGCCAGCAGTGTCAATTGTCATATGACATCCAACCCTTCAAGGATGAGGTATTATGTGATGTTGTCCCACTGGATGTCTGTGATGTTCTCTTGGGGCAACCATATATGTGGAAGCGCCATGCTATTTATGAGTCTCGACCCCGTAGTGTCATTGTTACTTTAGGGGGTCATCTCTAAAGAATACCAGAGGTAGTTCCAACTATCGTCCCACCTAAACAGTATCGCAAGGTAGTATCTCATACTACAAAATTCATCTTCTCCACAATCTGTTCAAAAGGGGAACAAAAGGATACTGCAACCACTACAGCCTCGGCCCAAGCACCTTCTATCCACCAGAAGCAGGTCGACAAGGTTGCAGCAAAGCACAAAGATTCCTTCTGCACACAGTCATCTCATGTAACCAGACTGGTTAAAAAGTTTCAACCCTTCTAGCCACAGGTTCATGACAACCTTCAACAAACAAAGCAATGCGACGTCTCCAACAAGGCAAGCAACTCACCAAGATTCAGATTCATCAATCGCTTTCCCCTCTCCCCCGGGAAATCAACGCAATGGATACCATTGCTTCTTAAGGAGGGAGGATTGATCCAGGTGGATATCGATGGCCACCCACCTTTTCCAATTGGCTCAAAATAGGTTTCTGGCAATCTTGGCAATTTACTATTTTTAGCAATTTACTATCTTTCCAATGAGCTATCAAGTGCCCCAAACAAAGATCGTATGGAAAAGTTATTCCCCTGGGAAGTTGACGTATCAACTACCCCCATCGGGGCCCACAAACCTTTTGGCTTTTCATCTTATGGGGTTAGGGTTTTGGATTTTACTCATGTTAAAAAGGCCCTTAGAGCCTCATTGTAAAAACCATCTTCTTGCGAATGCGAGTAGCCGTCACATCTCTTCTCACAGATAAGCTGCCACCATTCTAGCGAGTCTTTCACTCTGTACTTTTACAGTCTCTGTACATTTATTTCATTAATAGAAATCGTGTATTACTATATATCTGTGACTCTTGTTTATTTTCGTTGTATTTCTGCTATATTGTTGTCTCTCTTGCAATATATTTAAATATTTATGTGTTATATCTCCGCTCTCATTTCGTGCCGAAAATAATCCGAATCACCTTCCTTTTGGCACCATTGTGAACAATATGACAGAAACAAAAAGAAGAGAACAAGATCTTCCATCCAAAAAATGGATCGGTCAATTGAATGCATGTTGGAAAGAAAAACTGAAGAACTTGCATCTCATTGTTCAGTCATGTGAACAAGCCATATCGAAGAAAGATAAATTATTCACAAGGCTGTCAAGAATAAACTTAGCCGAAAAAACCAACAACTTCCAAGACCCCAACTTAATCGCAAACTCCTTGCCCTTAAATAGGAAGGAGTTCGATAAACAGGTTGCTATGTTTAAGGCCTTGTCTCTGGAAACATTTTACAACATCCTTCACTATGATCAAGCTCACGTTGACGATTAGCTAGTCAAATATTTAGTACAGAATGAGGAAATTCATCAAGCTCTGTGTAATGTTTCTATCAACTTCCGCGAATTAGAAAATGATATTTTCAACATAAAAATACAAAATGAGATCAACGTCGCCCCAATGAGAAGCTACATTGAAGAATGGCTTGAAAGGGAATTGAAGCAGGCCGTCGATGAAAGGCAATAGGCAATTTCCAGGATTCCAGCAGTCGTCGACGACATCAATGAAACGGTAGCCGTCGGCGACATCAATGAAATTCAAGCCACAAGAAAATAACCAAAGGGCTCATATGTACCCTCACTGTAAGTCTATTGATCGCATCATGCTTTGTTTATCAACCCAGTTATTCCACTTTTTAAAATAGAGATGTGTAGGCAAACACTTATACCTTTCAATTTATTTTTTTGCAGGTATTGCACTCTATCTTCTTTCTACAGTGTTGTTTCTTATATGTATTTCTCTAATGGTCTGCGGGAACCCCAATCCCAGTCTACATGGCAAATGCATTGAAATTTTCATTTATATGTAACAGACTTTTATTTTTTTATATATTTCAAAATTTCCAGTAGTATGTAACAAACTTTTATTTTTTGACATATTTCAAATAAAACTATTTTCTTATCTCCTTTTAAATTTATGTCTTCATACATTTTTATCTTTCACCAGTCTATATGACAAATGAATTTAAATTTTTATATGTAACCGACTTTTATTTTTTTATATATTTCAAAATTTCCAGTACTATGTAACAAACTTTTATTTTTTTACATATTTCAAATAAAACTGTTTTCTTATCTCCTTTTAAATTTATGTAAAAAATAAACGGTGCTCTGCATGCCAAGCGTATACATGTTGCACACAATATTTTCGTGATATACATTTCAAAATTTCCAATAGTATGTAACAAACTTTTATTTTTTTACATATTTCAAATAAAATTGTTTTCTTATCTTCTTTTAAATTTATGTCTTCATACATTTTTATCTTTGACCAGTCTATATGACAAATGCATTTAAATTTCCAAATTTTTTCTTCCACTGTGAACAAATTTGTAGTTTGTTATATACTTTCAAAAAATAAATGGTGCTCTGTATACCAAGTGTATACATGTTGCACACATGCATTTAAATTTCCAAATTTTTTCTTCCACTGTGAACAAATTTGTAGTTCGTTATATACTTTCAAAAAATAAATGTTGCTCTACATGCCAAGCGTCATTTACTTATGCCCCATGTTCCGTGATATACATGTTGCACACAACATTTCCATAATATACATTTTTCACCGAACACTTCTTCATTTACAATTGGACCCCATTTTCCACAATTTGCTTTGTAACCTCGTTGGCAGGGACTACGCTGCCACACAACCTTGTTAGTAAACATAATTGATATATTTCATACATTTTTGAAAAACAATAAGAGCAAATTTGAGTTGGTTGTGGTATTTCTAGTAAATTCATATAGATTCCTAAGCGTTAATCACGAAAATGACAATATTTATTTATAATATATAATATCCATTTTATACCTAAGTTTTATTGGGCTTTCAATTTTAGTTTAAAAGTATTTTATATTCCATACACTTTTGAAAGATAATAAGAGCAAATTTGAGTTGTTTGTGGTAGATGTAGTAAAGTCATATAGATTCCTAAGCAACATCATAGTGAATCATGAAAATGACAATATTTTATACGCATAAATTTAAAGGACTAGAAAAGTATATTTTTATCCAATTTTTTTCCTCATGAAAAAGTTGTTAATGTAATTGTATTTAAAGGAATATTTTTTATTCGATGAAAAGTATATTTTTATTCCATTTTTTTTTTTTTTGTGTAATTGTATTTTAATTAACAAGATAAAACTAAATACACTTATTATTAAAAATATTTTAAATAAAATATTGATCTTTCAATTTTTTACAATATTAAAATATTGTTTTTTCTTAAGAAGAATTTTTGTTTTTTTAAGAAATACCTTTTATAAAATCACGTACTCACTCATGGAATTTGATGCTATCTCACACTCACCAGTCTCATTATTCATAATAATTTTAAAATTTTAAAAAATACTATAAATTTTAAGACATAATTTCAAAACCAAATATTTATGTAGACCCATATATAAGAGAGGATTTGTAATGTGTATCCATATGATGCATGTACATTGCATATTGGATTTATATCTTGAACATGTCACGATCATGCTTAAGTATGGGAGTCACTATTCTTTAAAATCCCAAACATAATTGGTATATTAATTGTAGATCTTATTAGAAAAGAAGAAATTGCAATAGACCTTGAGTCCTTTATTAAAAGGTGATAATTTTATCAAAACACAATATCAAGAGAGAGAGCGTACTTTTTTTATAGGCCTCTAAGAACATGAAAATCTAGCATGAATATTGTATACATGATTTATTATTTAGGCTAAGATATCTATGGTTTGGAGCTTCCTAAAATCCATACGAACACAAAGCTAAAGGAAATTATTTAGACAACCAAGTATATTATTATTTATTCATTTTTTACTTTTATATCAAACCATACAAAAATGTGTTCCAAAGTGGATGGTAGAGCATATTCCCTAATGCACATATATGATGATAACAACATTTATGTTACCTTTTCCATTTCTTGCTTAAGAATCTCACGCGTGCATAAAAAATGTTGTTTCAAGAATTAAGGCTACAAAAGATGTGTCTCATTGATCTTGGACTTGGAATGAAGCATAGGGAAAGAGAGCCACTGAACATTCTCAAAATATTTGACACACAAAGTATTGTCACACTGGTGTCAATGTTGTGAGAAACAACAAGAAAAAAGTGAAAAAGAGTGAGAGACAAAATGCATAAAATTAAAGAAAGGGGAACAATCAATATAGAGAATAGAGGAACAAGGATTTGATAAAATCTCACTATTGAAATCCCAGTTTTAGGTTTTGTTATGCTAAAAATGTCCATTTAATGCATACCCATATTTAATCTTAATCAAGAACATACAAATTATACAATTTCATTGAGTTTAATAATACTAATAAATTATCCCAAACAAAATCATTGACAACATTTTATGTGAAAAAAAAAACTATACATTATCCTTACCAGTAGCTTGACCACACCTCTTGAATATTGGTGAATGTGGAGAGATTTATATTCAATTTTTTTTTTACTCAAACTGGGAAATTTGTATTATATAAAAACTGCACTAATACAACATATTACATACAAAGGAAAAAATATCCCATACTGGCAGAAGGTCCAGCACTAAGTACTAATGCCAAACAATGTTGGGTTTGAAATTTACATTGAACCACAAAACATTTACTCCTATTCCAATCGAAAGTTCTAACTAAATAGATCATGTAGAAAACTCCTAAGCAATACCAAAATTTGAATTTCATGTAAACTGAATTTGAAGTTCATGTAAACTGGAACTTAAGGGGAAAACCTATTATGTTCATATGCATCCTCCATTTTATTATCCTCATCTTGCAGAGATGAAGCGTTGAGGTTTGGGAGCAGCTGGTGCCTAGAGATGGAATTTACTGATTCTAAAGTTGTTGGTAGGCTTCTCTGTTGTCAATGAAATGATGGCTGAAGTTGAATTTCTTCCAATTGGCTTATGAGGGCATCTACCTCATTTGTAAGGAATGGAAGGAATATCTATGGTTCACAGTCACCTCGAGCACCTGCGATGCAAAGAGTTCCCACTCTGCCCTGGATAGAGATAACCAACGAGCGCAGGTCATCCAACTCTCATTGAAGCTAGAGCATCCTTGAATTCATTCCTTGCCTCCTGATAGCCATGGTGAAAGCACTGCTCACTCTTTTTTTCTGCCACCCTACGAAGACTTGAATGAGGCAATGCCAAGCGGTTGGGCCAAATTCTAATATATAGCTGCTTGTTTCCTGATTTTAATGCCAAGCAATTGGGCCTAAATTCTAATATGATGCCAAGCAATTGGGCCAAATTCACGTGGAAGGGGAGTAGAGCACAAGGAAAGATGAGAGGGAGACCACGTGTTATGAGAGGAGCGAGTTGAGAAAAGGAGCGTGGTCCTCCAAAACCAAAGGCTAAGAACATAAGCCAAATCCATGCAAGAGGGGCTAAGGGATATGGATAAAGTTGGTCCTTCCATCTATGATTAGAGATCCAAGTTTTTCATTAAGTTCCTTATTGGCTAGTTTGTCAAGGAGAGATTTGAGGTCTCACTTTGCATGACACTAGTAGACTTGGTTGAATTCCTTGATGATGCCATGAATGCGAAGAAAAAATGATCTGAGATTCACATCATTGGGAAAGGAAGAGAGATTCAGAGGTCTCATAGTATTCTTAGAAACATGCACCACTGATATGATTATGATGTTCTTTGATTTGGCTATAGGAGGACATATGCTTCAACTTGGTTTTTAGTGGCCACTCCTATGTTCCAACAATAAGTAGTCTCAATTTTTCCTCTATGGTTGTATATCACCCCTCCCGCACCTGCCACCATGATATTTATATTCAAGTATTATTGATGTATTATGTCCCCATTAAGTATCTACTACAATAATTGAGATGCCCTGAACTACATACTAGGTAGTCAAGAGGTCAAAATATTAAATACCATGCTATAACCACATCACAATTGAGAAAATGAAACACATAGCATTAACCAATGCAGCTAAATAACTATGAATCAACAAGTTAGATACTTTTATAGAGATGGAATATGTGAACATGAAGAAAGAGACATAATCTCATTTCTTTGGCTTTGCTAGAATTTTGTTGTTCTCTTCAAGATTGTCATTAAGCCATATATTTGTTGTTAATCTTGCTACTAAGTTTCTAATTCCATTACAACTTATACCCATAACCTATGACTAATTGTTATGGTGTTTTCTGGAGCCAAGAGAGGAGGCAAGATAACAAAGGAAATGACATTATCTAAAATGTGGGGTCATAACACATTAAATATGGAAAATAAATGTGATGCCAATTCCTATATTGAGAAGGATTGATGGTGCTTATACCACATGAATTCATGTGGAGATTCAACAAGACAAGGGGTCCAAGATTCTCTGAAAAACTGTCATTAAGTGACACTTCAAATAGTGGATACACCAATAAGTTGAAAGGATTATGTGGGCATGAGAAATGTGATGGATTTATGTTATTGAAGGGTACAATGTATTAAGGAATAAATGTGAGATAATGAGAATATATATGATTATTAATCTTTAGATGTCAAAGGCAATTACTGCATATTGAGTCCTAAATCTTAATTACAATTGACATCCATTCTTATCGGGTACTAAAAATAGATTAAACACCCAAAAGTTGAGAATTATACACTAATGAGTTATTGAAAATGTTTATTTTATTTTATTTTATAATATTTGTTATTCTTTAAAATAAATAACAAATTCAAAAAATTATTAGTATTTTTTGAATTACCCTTTTGTAGATGATTCGAATATTGAGAAGAATTCAATTTTAACACTAATAACTTATCTCATTAAAACAAAAACTTTAAATTTTTTTTACACAAACATATAAATCTATCATAATAATAATAAAAGGAACTAGCATTTTCATTAGGTCCTTCCCCTGGTTTCGAAAGCAGGAATATTGAAAGGATTATGTGGGCATGAGAAATGTGATGGATTTATGTTATTGAAGGGTACAGTGTATTAAGGAATAAATGTGAGATAATGAGAATATATATGATTATTAATCTTTAGATGTTAAAGGCAATTACTGCATATTGAGTCCTAAATCTTAATTACAATTGACATCCATTCTTATCGGGTACTAAAAATAGATTAAACACCCAAAAGTTGAGAATTATACACTAATGAGTTATTGAAAATGTTTATTTTATTTTATTTTATAATATTTGTTATTCTTTAAAATAAATAACAAATTCAAAAAATTATTAGTATTTTTTGAATTACCCTTTTGTAGATGATTCGAATATTGAGAAGAATTCAATTTTAACACTAATAACTTATCTCATTAAAACAAAAACTTTAAATTTTTTTTACACAAACATATAAATCTATCATAATAATAATAAAAGGAACTAGCATTTTCATTAGGTCCTTCCCCTGGTTTCGAAAGCAGGAATATTTGACCCCAGATTAATCCTTCATGGTGTGCTTTGGAATATTCAAAGGCTTACTGTTAGGTCCCACCCGCATTGCAAGATTTTCCCTCCAGCTAAATTAAAATCGAATCTGTTGAGATTTGGTGACAACGAAATCCTCTAATAATGGATTTGGATCCTATTATTATGTGTTGGTTACAAACAAATAGACAAAGTTAGAATATGGATAGGGATTGCCTTTAATAATTAGTTTCTTGTGTGAATGTATAAATTCATGTAAGCCCATAAAGGCAAGTGAGAGAGACAGAGTGAGAACTTGCAAGTCTGTTGTAATATCCATGATCTGAATAATAAGACAATTGATGCCTATGCTTGGTGGGCGTAGCCCAACGTTTGGGTGAACCACGTGAAATCCATGTGTTTCTTATCTGTATGATTGTTAATTCATATGTGAATTGTGTTTTCCGCATTTGCAATTCTAACAAGTGGTAACAGAGGTGGTTAGAGGAGAGAGCGTCAAATTTTGGAGGAGCAGTAGCATATGTGTGAGGTGTGTCGATTTCTACATCGTCGCAGGTACATCCTCTCGAAGGGTGCAACGTCTTATTACTCGGCCTTACGCTCGTGCAAAAATACTGAAATCGTCGCAATCCAGCTGTGTGGTACAGTGCAGAGACTCCTCTTAAATTAATTAAGATCGTCGCACTCCAAGTGTCTCGGGAGGTGCGGAGACCTTTGAGATCACCGCACTCCAATGGTGGTGTGAGGTGCGGTGACTCCCTTAAATCAAAAAGTCACAATGACTCCCAAAGATAATAGTTTGCACATGGTTATTTGGAATTTAATATTATGCTTTTAAAGTTTGTGGATCGTTCTGGTGCAACTCTTTTGAAAGTTATGCTTTATGTTTTATAATATTATATTGAATGCATAAAAGGGTGGAGGAGTGTATGAATTTAAAAGGTTATATGAATTAAGCGTGAAGGTGAATGCTTATAAAAGGTGGATGTTTTAAAAGTAAATATTTTTCTTTATAAAAGTTTTTATTAAACCTTTTATTAATATTTTGGGTTAATATTATTATTCTTCCACATTTAAAAGTATTTTTATAAGCAGTGATTTGGGCATTGGGAGATTTTGTATTAATGGCTAAGATGCAGAGTTGGAAGTTTGAAGTTGAAAAGTTCAATGGTAAAAACAACTTTGATCTCTGGAAGCTTAAGATGCGGGATTTACTGGTGCAACAAGGGTTGCAAAAAGCATTGGTAGGCAAGTCAAAGAAACCAACGGCCATGACGGAATGGGAATGGGAAGATATGGATGCAAAATCTCTTAGTACCATTTGTTTATGTCTGGCGGATGATGTTCTGTTTAATATCATAGGAGAGGATACAACATCAGTCTTATGGAGCAAGTTGGAAAGTCTATATATGACGAGCAGAATCTACTTGAAGAGACGGTTGTACAGTTTGCGGATGAAAGAAGGTACAAAAGTTGTTGACCATTTAAATACCTTTAATACCCTTATAGTTCAATTGACTAGCATGGAAGTTAAATTCGAAGATGAGGATAAGGCTATTACACTATTGTGTGGGTTGCCTGAGTCTTGGGATAATCTAGTCACCTCTATTAGCTTTAGCTCAGCAAATGTTTTAGATTATGACTTTGTTGTGGGAGCTTTGTTGGATGAGGAGATGAGGAGAAAATCTAGTAAAGAAACCTCAACCTCATAGGCAATGCCAGCCATAGGTCAAACTAAAGAGCAGAATGAGAGAATTTTTTCTCGATCTAAGTCAAGACACAGAAAGGGTAAAGAAAAATGCTAGTACTGTGGAAAAATAGGACATCTCAAGAAAGATTGTTGGAAGAGAAAGGAATCTGAGGGAAACTCTACAAAGGAAGCAAATTTGGCTATAACAAATTCAGGTATGATTGATCAAGTTTTACCTGTTTCTAGTAATTTACAATATCAAGAAGAATGGAAGTTAGATTCAGGTGCCTCCCACCACATGTGCTCACATAGAAATTGGTTCTTTTCTTACCAATCTATTGATGAGGGTGTAGTGTTTATGGGAAATTTTATTACCTGTAAAATTGTTGGGGTTGGCAGTATTAGAATCAGGATGTTCGATGGTATTGTTAGGGAACTAATGAATGTTAGATATGTACCTGAGCTTAAATCAAATTTGATTTCACTGGGAGTGTTGGATTCTTGTCGATATAAGTTGTAACACCCTGTTTCCCCCATCTTGTAATTAATCATAAAATAGGATTACCATGCTAAGCCATGTGGATAGTGTAAATGCATTATTGTTTGAGTTTCTAACAACTGACTATGGGGGTGAAGCCTTGAAAGTACTGTCCATGATATCACTAGAGGAAAGAATGTGAAAACATTAAGAAAGGGTTCATTATATCAAATAACCCCAAAACTTTCCCTTGATGGGGATAATAGATCTCCTTCGGATCCCAAGGAGAGAAACCAGTTAATGAAGAAAGGACCAGTGGTTGAATTATCAACCACTCCCATGAATGGGATCATGGTCTGACTGTAGAATGTCAGCCTGAAGTACCACTGGGTATGATAGACCAAGCTCACCTGAGTTCCCTTCTAACAGAAGGAACAGGATGGGTCAAGAACCATACTGGGGAAAAGATATAATAAAAATCAGTAAGGAGAAATGGGAGAGAGCTCCCCAGTGGATAATGAATAGAAGTTCGTGAGCTTGATGCCGAGGGAAGCATCTGATAAACCTCGCCAGGGCCACGACAGAGAAAGAAATATATGAAAGTTGCAGAGAATAGAACCCTAGCAAAAGCTGAAATAGAGAAAGAATCCTTGAGAACCGCGAGAGTTCCCTGGTGATATCATGGCTTGGCACAGGGGTGGACAGAGTGCTAAGAATTAATGCCTTTGAGGCTATGGTTGGGTGGAAGGATGAAAACCCACAGTGAGTTAGTTGGCTACCACATGTAATAGATAAGTAATCGCATATCTTGTGTATTTAAGTGGTATTGTGAATTAAAGTTGGATATCCTATGAATGTTGCAGGGATGGATATGTTTGCTTGATGATTATATTGTATCCCTTTTATTCTTGCTTGATTGTGTAACTAGGCAAGTATGAAACTGTATGAATTAGATGTGATTTTTATACTTGTAAATGCTTGCGCTCCGTCGTGGCTTAAGCTAGAGCCACAAACTGTGAGTTCGTCGACCTTAGGTATAGTTTCATGTACGCATGTCAACCCTCCTAGTCATTCTAAGTCCCTTGGAGGACAGAGTTCGTAAGCTCGAGAGGTAAAACGAAATTCGAGACCCATACATTAGGGCTCGCAGGAAGTAAATCGAAGGTCGAGACCTTCGAAACATCCGAAATATTCCAAGTCGGGAGAAGTCTAAAGCTTAGGAGGAGAAGCAACAACAACCATCAGATTGGTTGTAAGGGGAAGCATGATTCGTTGGATCAGTGCCTAGAGAACAAGGATAGCATAGGAGAAGAGAACAGATCTCATCCATTGGATCTGAGCGCAGAGGGTCAACTATCGTTGGATCCGGGAAGAAGTGCAAGAGTCTTAACACTCGTGTGTATAGGAGAGAGAATCTCTCAAGGTTTGAAACTTGATATTACTGAAGTGCGTAGAGCCGAAGGTCCAGAATGGATCTGGACTGTTGGATCTAGAGGGGATACGTGTCAACAAGCCGGGTGATCTAGAAGGAGGCGGAGGTGTAACGTTGAAACACTCAAAGGCTAGACAGTCGAAGAGTCGAGAGTCATCGATCTGCGAGGGGACAGTTATCACCAGATCACGAGATCCGGGGAAAGTTACACTGGAGTTTCAGTTTGAGAACTGAAATAGCCGAAGCCCGAAGACTCGAAGTAAATATGGACTATCAGATACAGAAAGGGGTGCGCGTCAATGGATCTTAGACTCCGGGTAAAGTCCCGAAGTGATTTCTAGCCATCATATTTAAGAGGAGCGTGGCGTAGATCCATACACTATGGGTAAAGTCCCGAAGTGATCCTCGATCGTTGGATAAAGAGGACACGTGTCGGTGGATCTTAGACTCCAGGTAAAAAGACATTGGGAAAAAGAGGTTTGAGATTTCAAATCCCCAGAGTTAGGAATTGCGAAGAGATCTCGACCATTGATTCAGAGGGAGCAGACCTGGTCCGTAGATCTGTGAGGCGTAGATTTGAATTGTTGATTTAGTCGTTATCGTCAAGATTGTGAGATCGATGATCCTGTAACATTGTGGGGATAGTAGTTGTGAGGAGTTTAAGATATCGAAGGTAGGCCGCAATTCAAACCGTGGTTTCGCCAAGAGGACACATGGAGGTTGTAGTAGCATTGCGGACCCAAAAGTAGTTTAACTCCAAACCGCTTGTGGGTGCGCCCACAATCGCGTGGTCATCGCCCCAAGGTCACACTCAAGAGAGG
Source organism: Picea engelmannii (assembly GCA_009831015.1). NCBI lineage: Eukaryota > Viridiplantae > Streptophyta > Pinopsida > Pinales > Pinaceae > Picea > Picea engelmannii. The sequence goes on from ML780010.1 coordinate 411,539, forward strand.
GATTATCTGAGAAGGATCTATTGCTCAGCACTCTGATTTTTCGCTGAATCATTAAGGAGAAGGTCACGGGACTTCGAGAGAAGGTACACTGGGAGAAAAGTGAAGTACAAGTTGAGGTTTGAAATCGTTGAAGCCCGAACAGCCGAAGCGAACGATAGTCGTCGATCTGGGGATGGACAAGTGTCACCAGATCGTGAAATCTGGAAGGATTCACTCCGGAGACTTGTGGTTATTGAGATTTTAAATCGTCGAAGGCCTAAGTCTCGAAAACGACGAGAGTCATCGATGCGAAGGTGGACATGCGGCATTAGATCGCGAGCTCCGGGAAAATTGTATTGAATCCCTCACTTGAGATTTAAGATTCGCGAAGTCCGAAGAGCCGAAGCATATCAGAGCCGTCAGATCACCCAAAGTGATTTACAGCTATCAGATCAAGAGAGGAGATGTGGCAAAGATTCGAACACTCTGGGTAAAGTATCGAAGTGATTTATAGTCGTTAGATTAGGAGGAGACGTGGCGAAGATCTATGAACTCTGGGTAAAGACCCAAAGTAATCTGAGTGCGTCCGATCTAAGAGGACACGTGGCAGGATTCTGCGTATTGGAGGAGAAGAAAAAAAGGATTTGAGATTTGAGATTCCTAAAGGCCGGACTCATCACGAAGGAGATCCTGGCCGTAGATTCAAGGGGACAGGTGGCAACAGATATTCCACTCTGGGATATTTCCACATAGAGGAGAGTGGAGTTTGAGAGTTAAAACTCCCGAAGGCTGGAAAGGTGGATTCAATGACAACCGCTAATTTAGAGGGGAATTACGTGTCGACAGATCGTAGAAATCTGTGGAGATGCGTGGAAGGAGAAAAGAACCGTTGATCAGTGGAAGCACCAAAGGAGCGGAGATCGACAGACGGAAGGGATTGCGGGGCCAGTACATGCTCGAACGATAATATTCCTTGAGCGGGCCGCAATTTCAACCACTTTTTTAGTAACGGGGTACATTTCAGCACGAGAAGGATTGTGGGGAGAAAAGAGGGTTGGTTGGAAACCACTCTTTCCCGTGCCCGCAATCACAATTAGCACAAGGGCACAACCTCAGGTCGTATGAAGGAAGGGGCTATTGAAGAGGAGCTATCGCTCGCAGACTGAAGAGCACTAGAATGCGCAGACAGAAGATCGTGGGTGCCCTTAAACCTGCACCAAGAAGCCGAAAGGTTCTGTGTTTAATTACAGGATGAGACCATCAAGGTCTCAGAAATTGTTTTGGCTTCAGAATTGAAGATCCTTGACCTGGAGGTCGGACTAGTTCCTTGACCTTCCAAATTAGGAACCATGAATGGAGATTTTGTCCTTTAAGAAAAGAGAAAAAAAATTATGCCTCATCGTGCATGTGTTACAAATTGGTATCAGATCATGGTTATAACACTTGGCCTGCTTGGGCTCATGCGAGAGTCGCATAAACAAGTATTGTTATCTGCATTTACTCCTTGAGAAAAAAGGACTGCAGATTGAACCTGTGATTTTGGGAATTCTTGTTGAATTTAAGTAGAAGAATTTATTTAACCCTTGTCAAGTGATAACTACTCTTACCTGAGTTGGTATATGCTAATTAAAATTGATAATAAGACTTGAATGTGGATAGCTGAAGGTGGAAGGGTTCCGCCAAGGTTAGTTGAATCCTGAAGGACGGATGACCTGGTGTCCGTAACACTGCTTCTAAGCATGGGCAGTTGGAACTTCAGGCACTAATGATGGTGGATTATATAATGGTTAATACCTCTGCGGGCTTAAAGGGATCTGATAGGATCAGGTAGGATCCTTGGTAGTATAGTTACTACTTTAAATTAAAATCGGAGTATATAAATCCTCATGACCAGAGAAAAGTGAGATGGGTAAAACCCTATGGATGTTGAGGCAAGAAGGTTTTCTTGCTAGACGTTGTTGCATAAAGAGGAAAGTGACCCTGGTTGATTATTTCCCTGAGAAAATGCAACATCAATATGATATATGACTGTGAGAATAGTCCTCTAAGTGATGGAAATCTCAAACTAAAGGACACTAATGATGAAATTAAACTATCAAGTGAATACATGAGGTAAAAAGGTGCAAGATATGCACCTACTTATACACGAATGTGTATACATGATCATAATGATGATTGGAAGATCCTTGGGAAAAAGGATATAGAAGCCTGATATGTCCATGTGTGTGAATGACATGGAAAAGGTGCAATCAATAAGCTAGCGGGATGAATACTTATCTGTGTTTAATTATGCTTGAGTGCATGGGTTTAATGCATTGAGAAGCTTATTGATATGAAACCTGATATTAATACCAATTAGATACGAATGATGTCAAATGTGTGAGTGATGCACATGTATGATGTAAGAGTATAAGTATACTAAAGGCCCAATATGGTTGCCTTGTTGAGTGAAATGTGAGGCAAGCTTAGCACTTACCAAGATTGAATGAATAGTAGAAGAATACCGTGGTTGCATGGTTGACTCCATTCTGAAGAGTCATGAAAGTTATGTTTTGAATGATAGCTTAAGGGGAATGTGTTCCATTCCCTCAAGAAATATTAGTGTAAATAGAAGAAAGAGTGGACGAGCAAGGATGCTATGTTGTCATAACAAGATGCGATTTATTCTGCCTTGAAGGTCACATGAGAATGATTGTAAAAAATCATGAGTTGACTGATTTTAAAGTAGAGATGTATGTAGGCTATGAATTACATATGGTAGCTACACACAGGCTGATGATTATGAATATGGTTAAGTACATCATGGATGTAAGTTAACAAAACCAGAATATGTATGGATACATAATTTGGGTACATGACAAAGATGCATGTTTATATTCCTTATAGGATATTTGGTAAATTGTTGAAGCTAACTCAAGGTTGAGGACATCATAAATAGTGATGGATATGCAATAAGGAAGTTGCATGCTGAAGGAGTTCCATGTGGAGGAACTGTGTTAAGACTCTGTCGAGAACACAAAGTCACAACCTTAATGACTGCTGAGAATTAAGCAGCGAGCCACAAGCTTATATATAGATAGATAGATAGATAGATAGATATATACCAAAATCCTGGATTACATTTTGAAAAACATCATGTAATGAATAGAAGACTAATAAATGAGTATTGACCATTCTGATAACCGAATGGTAATGTGAAGGATGCACAGGTTCATGATCCATTATGAACAAAACGTTTGCTATTAAAGCATGTTGTTGTATTCCAAAAAGGTTAGGGCGAGGCCCAACCAAGGTTGCTCAAGGAAAAGAGTAGGAAGATCCCAACAGGTAGTAAATTGCAAAAGCAGAGAAAATACAGTGAGGCCTTAGAAATAACTCAGGTGGGATGAAAAGTCCCAGACAATGTAGAAAGAATTTGAAGAAGGGGAGAGCCCTCAATTATTTTCTTGTTGTGTATTATGTTTTTCTCTGGGATGAAAAAGCTAGTACGCTGATGAGAGTAAATGTTTTGACACCATAATGATGATGGTTGTATTACTGTAGAAGCTATTGAGAACTGTTGTGTTTCACTCATGAAAACATTAAGGATAATGTGATGAAGTGCATATGGATATGCTAGGACGTGTCTGAAAATGTTTTATTAATTGAATGTTATGGTACTTGCATTTTTAATTTACATGACGACTAATGTGGTTATGATGTATGTCATGTGTAGAAAGAAATAGATTGGAACCATTGAGAAATACAGTTGCCAATAATGAACAACCTCAATCAGAGGATGACTATGAGAAGGTTATTGTTGAAAGATTGTTGAAGGGACTTTAAAAGTCCCCATGGATCACCATTGTTGGGGTAATATCAGAGCGAGTGCTAACAACCAAAACATGTATAAAAATGTTCATGCCTATGTGGCACAAGGTATGAAGGGATTGGGTAAGAATCCCTTCTAAAGTATTTTATGGTCTTAATGTTATGTATGGAACGTTGAAAGGAAGTTGTATGCCTTGGATACCCATGTAGGGTATGATTCAGGAAGGAGAACCTGAATGATGGAGGTGTGAACCTCTAGTAGTAAAGACTGATTGTAATCCTCAGAAGAATTCATGAACTGATATGTCATGAATACATGGACCAATCAAGGAACTATTGGAAACAAAAGTGTTCATATATAGCACGTTGCATGGAATTGCTTCCAGGAAATGCATGTTTTCATAAAGGACAGACAATGGATTTCCATTGGGGAAGGAGGACCTTCCAACATTTCTACTTACATTGTATAGGTGTTATAGAAAACCAAATTTGGGTGGCCATGAGTGTTGGCACCCTGGTTATTAATGAAGGAGGAATGCTTAAAGGCATTCATGTGAAACTTGTAGTTTCGTATGTACTGAATTGGAATCATGATCATCCTGTAGCCGGAAGCATAGTCCTGCTGCAACAATGAATGGGAATGAATAAACCATATGGTGGAAAGCTTGGCTAAGCTCCAACACTGTTGGAAATATAACTGAGAGGGGGTGGTGAATCAATTATATATATATATATAAGCTTGAAACTTTTTTCGTGTTTTCTTTTTATTCTTTCTAGATTATTATTTAATGTGTTGTTGATAACTTAACATGCATAGATATATAATGATCAATCATACAGAATACATAGAGACATTGATTTTCCTTAGGAAACCCATAAAGGGTAAAAACCTCTCTTCTTGATATGATAAGTAATCTTTACATTTTGTACATTATCATACTTATGAGCTCCAACTCATTGTGAGGTTGTCACCTTTGTTTTGCAAGCTGCAACTTGCTGAGAGCACCAATTCTCTGGATTCTCTAGCACCCACTAGAAGGAAGCACCAACTAGATGGAAGAACCAACTTCCAGTCACATAGGCACGACCTGTATAACAAGGAACAATAGTTCTCCCTTGCACCACCCTGCCACCCTGGTTTTTTTGGCTGCAACCAGATGGAAGCTAAAACTCCCTATGTTCAAGCACCCACTTGAACCTCTGAGGACAACAGTCCTCCCTAGCACCTCCCTACCACCCTGAAATCTAAAAATTTTCTTTAAGTGTTCAATTATAGTGAGACAATGTTTATTCAAAGACTTACCAGTCACTTCATTGTTCTACTACACTAAATTGCTTTGCCTCAATCAATGTCTCTCTGCTTGCATCTTCTTGAACTTTCTGATCTTCTGCTCTAACTCTGCATGTGCAACTCAGCCTAATTTTTCTGTCTCAGATATACATTTTGATTCCCTGCTTCTTCTCCTCTTTTTCTCCTGTAGACTTCATACTTCTACCTGCATGAATCACTCCCAATAATCGCAGCTTCGATCTCTTCTTTGTTCTGCATTTTTATAGTCTATGTGCACCTTGTGCATGCTGCATGCACTATCCCACTGCATACACTTCATTTTGTTCATCATCACTACCCTTCTCCTGAGATCCTTTGGCTTTACTGATTGTAACAGTATTCGACCCATTTCCATCTATCAGTCGACTCTATGATGAGTCCACACTCCACTGGCAGTTGCCTCGAGACTCTTTGTCTTCTCTGTTGACCACCCTGGAGACTCTTCGAATTCTTTGGCAGAAACCATCAGTGGTCTCTAATAGTTACACCGAGGCTCTTCGGATCCTCTGGAAGTCACCCTACAACTCTTCAAATTCTTTGGCAGATGCAATCACTTTGTTCTGGCAGTTACTAAGAGAACCTCCACGCGTTCATGCATTTTGGTGCCTTCTCTCTTCCCGAGGAAAACGTCACAGTGGGCGTTTTATCCTTTCTGGCTAATCCCTTTCCTTTCACATGTAGCCTCAGGCGGTGACCAAACACCTATTTAGAAGTCGTTTCACGATTTCGTGTTCCGAGATATCCAGCTGCGAGTTGCCTCGCTCCACTCGCGAAACTCTGAAATGGAGTCTAGCTTTGCTAGCTCCTTCCCCTCACTTCCATTGATATGACCAATGGGTGTGACCACAACCCCATTCGAAAGTGCATTTCACGATTTCGCACTTCAGGGATTCTCCAGTGAGTCCCTTGACTCCTCTAATTCCTGGTACCTGGACTGGAGCCTAGCTACGCTAGCTCCTTCCATTCATGTGACCACCGGTGGTGACCAGGGACCAAGTCCGAAAATGCATTTCGCAATTCGTGTTTCGTGGATTCTGTGAAGAGTCGTCTCGACTCTCCATGTCGCAAAATCCGAATTGGAGCTTGGCTTCTCAGGCTCTGTTCTCCATCTCTCGATGATGTAACCATGAGTTATGACCACTCGCCAATCAAATGAGCGCTTTGCTCTCCAGATCAACGGTCCACAACATTCTTTGATCCAACGGTTGTGATCATGTCGTGATCTCGCATATCATGAGTTCCCTCAACACTGCCTTTGATTTTCTTGATTTGCGAGTCAGCGAAATCCCAATCGCTCGCCACGTGTCCTCTGGCTCCAATGACCAGGATCATTTCACGACCTTCCATATCGCGTGTTCCAACAACTCCTTCCTTTGGAATTCCCAATCTGTAAAACGTCGAAATGGATCCATATCAGATCAACGGTCGAGATTTCTCGTTGATCCAACGGCTCAAATCTTTTCGCAATTTCGCGTATTGCGAGTTGGAAGGTTAGGCTCCTCCTTTCTTTGACCTTTCAGTCAGCAAAATGTTGATCTGTAGCCACGTGTCCTGTCTAAAGATGGACGGTCCTCCTGCTTTCGGGATTTTGTAAGCCTGCTTCACCTTGCACTTTAAAGATCATGCAGGTTCTCCTGTATCCAATGACGATCGGTCCCTGTGCTCGGATCTAATGCCCGAGATCTGTCCTCCATATGTGCGCTCCTCCTGTCTGGACTTACGATGTCTTCCGAGCCTGTTTTCCATCAAATGACAAGCGCACTATGCCTGTGTTGTCTACCTGTGTTGTTCTTACCTGTAACCATACCATGTTGTTCTTGCCATCAATGACAAGCACGCTCTACCGACAAACATGCCAACAAACACACCAAGACAAAGTACTTGTCGTAAAGTGTGGGAAACTTAAAATGAATGCAAATGTGCATTGGGTATGAATGTGGCTACGAACGTTGGCACATTCATTAAGGTCAATTGATGTCTGAATTACATTCTGAAAAAATTGGTAGGCTGAAATGATGCATAGGTAAGGGATGATGTATCCTTTTTGCTTGGTATCCTTGAATAGATGAAAATGACTTGGACTGTTAGTATGCTTGATTTTGAAAAGGTAATGTGCATGAAAACTAACAATTTGTTTGGCTGAGGAATATTGAAATTGCAGGAGGAAGTGGGTCTTGGATATGGCAGTATTGTAAACCCATAAGGAAGACCAATCACCTACTGAGCCAAACTGCAAGAAATGGTATTTCCTTTTTGAGAAAGTTAATTTGATTGTTAGTATGCACAATTCCGAAATTGTTCGTGATGACGTTATAAAGGTGCAATAAAATGTATGTGCATGGAACTAACAATTTGGTTGGTTGATTGAAGTTGAAAGTGCAGAAAGCAAGGGAGTCTTGAATATGGCAGCATTGTAAGTCATAAGGAAGACCAATTGCATGCTAAGCCAAACCACTATGGGAAGGAAAGTCCCATAATTATGAATATGTTTCCTATGTGAAACAAATGTGGAAACAAAATGTGGAATTTGGATATCTGTGGATCACAAATTTACAAGAAAATTTTGAATTTAAAATTTATGATGATGTCTCGTGAATTTTTATATGCCTGTGATATGGGTGAGAAAGAGTATAATTTGATCGCATGAAAAAAAATAAGAGAGAGAGACTAACTCGAGAGAAGGAGAGTAACCTTCGTCCCTATCTATGATTGAGTCGGGAGAAGGAGAGTAACCTTCGTCCTTAACTTTAGCTTAGTTGGAAGGCTGTCAAGCTGTAAAAGCATGAAAAATGGCTACTGTTGAGCCATGAGAACCCTGTGGTAAGCCATGATCGCCTAGAATATATTGTGTTGAGATAACACAAGTCGGAGGGACGCCTCGACAGAGAAAGTATGAGGGACGCCTCGACAGAGTCTCTGAAATTCTTTCTTTGCGAGAAAACCTTGGCAAGGCAAGATGGATCACCTGAGGGACTGAATAGCAGAGAAGGGGATGCCTGAGCCTAGGCCTGGAGGGTGAGTGACCGCAAGGAAGAGGATACCTTAATAGTTCTTGTAAAATATTGATCGGGATCATCCACACGATGGGTAGTTCTTCCTGTGCGAGAAAACCTTGGCAAGGTAAGATGGATCACCCGAGGAACTGTATAGTAGAGAAGGGGATGCCTGAGCCTAGGCCTGAAGGGTGAGTGACCGCAAGGAAGATGAAACCATGATAGTCCTTGTAAACTATTGAATTGGGATCATGCACCCAATGGGTATGTCAAGGAAAAAAAAAACAATGAGCCTGGATAACAAAACAACCATGTGGATACAAATCCACAAATTGCGCTGATAATTATTGTGCTAAGATTATGAAATTTTCTTAGAATATTTTTTTTATGCAGTGCTTTCGCATAAGACTATGATTAATGTGCTTGTTGTCCAAGAATTATTGAAAGTAGGTGACCAAGATTAAAGGTCTGAAAAAGGACCTGACTGAGGAAGAAGGATCAAGATTTTTTAAACAGCTGAATGAAAAAGGTATGATAGGTGTTTTGAGAAAGAACACCGAGGCCAGTGTTCCTTTTAAGGGGGAGGGAATTGTAACACCCTGTTTCCCCCAGTTGTAATTAATCATAAAATAGGATTACCATGCTAAGGCATGTGGACAGTGTAAATGCATTATTGTTTGAGTTTCCAACAAGTGGGGGTGAAGCCTTGAAAGTATTGGCCATGATATCACTAGAGGAAAGAATGTGAAAACTATAACAGAGGGTTCATTGTATCAAATAACCCCAAAAATTTCTCTTGATGGGGATAATAGATCTCCTTCGAATCCCAAGGAGAGAAACCAGTTAATGAAGAAAGGACCAGTGGTTGAATTATCAACCACTCCCATGAATGGGAGCATGGTCTAACTGCATAATGTCTGCTCGAAGTACCACTAGGTATGACAAACCAAACTGACTCGAGTTCCTTTCTGAAAAAAGGAACGAGATGGGTCGAGAACCATATTGGGGAAAAGAAATAATAAAAAACAGTAAGGATAAATGGGAGAGATCTCTCCAGCGGATAATGAACAGAAGGTCATGAGCTTGATGTTGAGGGAAGCATCAGATAAACCTCGCCAGGGCCACGACAGAGAAAGAAATATCTGAAAGTTGCAGAGAATAGAACCCGAGAAGAAGATGAAACAGAGAAAGAATCATTGAGAACCGCGAGAGTTCCCTGGTGATATCATGGCTTGTCACGGGGGTGGCCAGAGTGCTAAGAATGAATGCCTTTGAGCCTATGGTCGGGTGGAAGGATGAGCACCCACAGTCAATTAGTTGGCTACCACCTGTAATAGATAAGTAATCACATATCTTGTGTATTTAAGTGGTACTGTGAATTAAAGTTGGATATCCTATGAATGTTGCAGGGATGGATATGTTTGCTTAATGATTATACTGTATCCCTTTTATTCCTTCTTGATTGTGTAATTAGGAAAGTAGGAAAATGTATGAATTGGATGTGATTTTTGTACTCGTAAATGCTTGCACTCTATGGTGGCTTAAGCCGGAGCTACGAACTATGAGTTAGTTGACCTTAGGTACAATTTCATGTACGCATGTTGACCCTCCTAGTCGTTCTGAGTCCCTTGGAGGATGGAGTTCGTAAGCTCAGGAGGGAAAACGAAAGTAGAGACCCATACATCAGGGCTCGCAAGAGGTAAATCGAAGGTCAAGACCTTCGAAACATCTGAAATATTCCAAGTCGGGAGAAGTCTAAAGCTCGGGAGGAGGAGCAACAGTAACCATCGGATTGGTTGTAAGGGGAAGCCTGATCCGTTGGATCAGTGCCTAGCGAACAAGGATAGCACAGGAGAAGAGAACAGATCTCATCCATTGGATCTGAGTGCATAGGGTCAACCATCATTGGATCCGGGAAGAAGTGCACGAGTCTTAACGCTCGTATGCACGAGAGAGACAATCTCTCAAGGTTTGAAACTTGAGATTACCGAAGTGCGGAGAGACGAAGGGCCGGAACGGATCTAGACCATTGGATCTAGAGGGGATATGTGTCAACGGGCCAGGAGATCCAGAAGGAGGCGGAGGTGTAACGTTGAAACACCCAAAGGCCAGACAACCGAAGAGCCGAGAGTCGTCAATCTGCGAGGGGACACTTGTCACAAGATCGCGAGCTCCAAGGAAAGTTACACTGGAGTTTCAGTTAGAGAATTGAAATAGCCGAAGCCCAAAGACCCGAAGTAAATCTAGACCATCAGATCTAGAAAGGGGTATGCGTCGGTGGATCTTAGACTCCGGGTAAATTCCCGAAGTAATTTGTAGCCGCCGGATTTAAGAGGAACGTGGCGTAGATCCATACACTCCGGGTAAAGTCCGGAAGTAATCCTCGATCGTTGGATCAAGAGGAAACGCGTCGATGGATCTTAGACTACGGGTAAAAAGCCATTGGGAAAAAGAGGTTTGAGATTTCAAATCCCCAGAGTCCAGAATTGCGAAGAGATCTCGACCGTTGATTTAGAGGGAGCAGACTTGGTCCGTAGATCTGTGAGGCATAGATCTGAATCATTGATTTAGCCGTTATTGTCAAGATCGTGAGATCGACAATCCCTTAACATTGTGGGGACATGAGTTGCGAGGAGTTTAAGATATCGAAGGCAGGCCGCAATTCAAACCGTGGTTTCGCCAAGAGGACACGTGAAGGTTGTAGTAGCATTGCGGGCCCAAAAGTAGTTTAACTCCAAATCGCTTGTGGGTGCGCTCGCAATCGCGTGGTCGTTGCCCCAGGGTCACACTCAAGAGAGGGCTTATCTAATAAGGATCTATCGCTCAACACTCTAAGTTTTCACTAAAGTGTTAAGGAGAAGGTCACGGGATTCCGGGAGAAGGTACTCTGGGAGAAACGTGAAGGAGAAGTTGAGGTTTGAAGTCGTCGAAGCCCGAACAGCCGAAGAAAACGATACTCGTCGATCTGGGGTTGGACAGGTGTCACCAGATCGTGAACTCAGGAAGGATTCACTCCGAAGACTTGTGGTTGTTGAGATTTGAAATTGCCGAAGCCCGAAGTCCCGAAAACGACGAGATTCGTCGATGCGAAGGTGGACACATGGCATTAGATCACAAGCTCTGGGAAAATTGTATTGAATCCCTCAGTTGAGATTTGAGATTCACGAAGTTCGAAATGGCGAAGCAAATCAGAGCTATCAGATCACCCGAAGTGATTTCCGGCCGTCAGATCAGGAGAGGAGACGTGGCGAAGATCCGAACACTCTGGGTAAAGTCCCGAAGTGATTTATAGTCGTCAGATCAAAAGGAGACATGGAGAAGATCTGTGAACTCCAGGTAAAGACCCAAAGTAATCCTAGGGCGTCTGATCTAAGAGGACACGTGGCAGGATTCCATGTATTGGAGGAGAAGAAAAAAACGATTTGAGATTTGAGATACCTAAAGGCTGGACTCACGGAGGAGATTCTGGCCATAGATTCAAGGGGACATGTGGAAATAGATCTTGCACTCTGGGATATTTCCACATAGAGGAGAGTGGATTTTGAGAGTTGAAACTCTCGAAGGCCGAAAAGGCAGAGTCAATGACAATTGTTGATTTAGAGGGGAATTATGTGTCGACAAAACGTAGAAATCTGTGGAGACGTGTGGAAGGAGGAAAGAAGAGCGAAATGGAGATTGATAACAGTCGTTGATCGTAGGCAACACCAAAGGAGAGGAGATCGAAGGAAGGAAGGGATTGTGGGGCCAGGACATGCTCAAACGATAATATTCCTTGAGGGGGCCACAATTTCAACCACTTTTTTCATAACGGGGTATGTGTCAACACGAGAAGGATTGCGGGGCGAAAAGCGGGTTGGTTGGAAACCACTCTTGCCCGCGCCCGCAATCACACATTAGCAGAATGGCACAGCCTTGGGTCGTATGAAGGAAGGGGCTACTGAAGAGGAGCTAGCGCCTGTGGAATGAAGAGCGCTAGAACGCGCAGACAAAAGATCGTGGGTGCCCTTAAACCTGCACCAAGAAGCCGAAAGGTTCTGTGTTTAACTACAGAACGAGACCATCAAGGTCTCATAAAATTGTTTGGCTTCAGAATCGGAGATCCTTGACCTGGAGGTCGGACTGGTTCCCTGACCTTCCAAATTAGGAACCATGAATGGAGATTTTGTCCTTTAAGAAAAGAGAAAAAAAATTATGCCCCGTCGTGGGTGTGTTACATAAGTATACAGGTCAAGGTGGAGCACTCACATTGTCGAAAGGTAATTTAGTAGTGATGAAGGAAACAAAGGTGGATAACCTTTATAAGTTGGAAGGGAGTACTAAAGTAGCATCTGAAGTGACAGATGTATCTTCTTGTTTATGGAAGAAGCATCAAGGTCATAAGAGAAAGAAAGAATTGCAGGTATTGGTAAGCAGTAAATCATTTCCAGACTTAAAATCTTTGTTTTTGAATTCCTGTTTGTTTTATATCTCTGCAAGTTATGATGGTGGTATAAAGGGATGTTGTGTGTGGGATCCTACTTCTCACAAGGTCATCATTGACAGAGATTTGGTATGTACGGAACAACCAAAAGGGTTGATTCGAGATCGGAACGGTAAATTTTTTTGTATGCTAGATAATTCATTGTATGGCCTATTGGTACCCAGGAAAATATACAAGAGGTTTGAATCCTTCATAGTGAGTCATAATTTTTCAAAGGCTAGGAATGACTATACAGTTCATAGTACATTCACAGTCTTGATGTTATTTTTTGATGATATGCTCGATGCAAGCCGAAACATGGATAAAATCAGTAAGAAAATGACTAAGGTGGATAGGACAATTCAAATGAGGGATCAAGGAGCAACAAAACAAATTATGGGCATGGAAGTATACATAGATGATAATGGTAAGATGTGGTTGGAGTTCAGTATGAACATTGTAAAACCAGTTTTTATCCCTCGTGCTTTCCATTATAAGTTTTCTTCAAGCATAGATCCTGTCTATAAAGAAGAAAAGGTTATGTCTCGTGCAAGTTCAGTAGAAGGTCTGTTGTATGTGATGGAATGGTTAAGACCAGATGTTTCACATGCTAATGATGTTGTCAGATACGTGACAGATTCAGGTGTTGCAGTGAAATGGGTGCTTCAGCGTTTGAGAAGCACAAATGTCACCTATAATGGTTACACTGAGATGGTCTGTGATAATTGTAATGTATATTGTAATACAGGTGTCTTGGATAGGAGGAGATCTATCACTAAATATGTCTCACAACACAGTTGTGGAAGAAATGTTGGAGGTGGAGTGACTCCTCAGGAAATCCAAACTCGTGCAAGTCACATAGGCGAGATCATGAAACCAGTTTTATTAGAGAAGCTGCAGTGGTGCTTGGCTTCTCTTGGCTTGCAGAAAAGGTGATGAACAAAAGGACGGAGCAAGGTATCAGGTTAATTGTTGTCAAGGTGGAGATTGTTGGGATTTGGTGACAACAAATTCCTCTAATGATGGATTTGGATCCTATTATTCTGCGTTGGTTACAACCAAATAGACCAAGTTAGAATATGCATAGGGATTGCATTTAATAATCAGTTTCTTGTGTGATTGTATAAATTTATGTAAGCCCGTAGAGGTAAGTGAAAGAGACAGAGTGAGAACTTGCAAGTCTGTTGCAATCCCCATTATCTGAATAATAAGACAACCGATGCCTATGCTTGGTGGATGTAGCCCAACGTTGAAATCCCTATGTTTCTTATCTGTATGAGTATTAATTCATATGTGAATTATGTTTTTCACATTTGCAATTCTAACAGAATCTATGTACATCACAATTAACAGGCCTACTCACCATTGAAATCCATGAAGACCACCGAGCCACCATGTTTCGGAAGATCCACTTGTAATAGCGTTAATCCCGATCAATTGCAATAAAATGCCCTGATTCAGAGGCGGGAGATCATTAATTTTATCAGCATTAAAGTGTTGTCTTGGATTAATTCTGTGTCACTAAATTTTCATGTCCGACCAATTAACAGGTAGATTTCAAGATCCATATGGAGCTGCTTCGTAGGTGGACTCCTTGGGTATTATGGTAGTTGCTTGGCCCGGGGATTCACCTTCAGGGAATAACACTTTAAATATAGCATCGACTGTTTGAAGGGACCCTGAATAATTGCAGACGAGTAGACATAGAGAATGAATCTACTCATACTTCCTGTAGGACATAACCTTCTCTTTTATTTTGTTTGGCATTGTTGCCTTAGAGAAATGTTAGAGATTTAGTATAAGAGCCCACTTTGTGATTATTATTTTTCTGTATTTGAGCAATTGAAACTGATTTGAGCCTTGTAATTGCAGTTCTTGCAGAGGCATCCCCAAGCAGCAGAAACGACGAAGAAGAGGAACATATATCTCCATGGACTGCAGAGGGGGATCGGCTGAAAGCCATTGAGAATGAAGAAGAGCAAAGGCTTGTTCCTGTAAAAGAAGATTCAGCAGAGGACGAGGATGACCAGTCTCCGATCGAGGAGGTGGCTCTCACTGTTTCTACAACAGATGATCCAAGCCTTCCTGCCATGACTTTCAGAATGTGGGTTCTCGGAATCTTGTCATGTCTCGTACTGTCGTTTCTCAATCAGTTCTTTTGGTATAGAACGGAGCCCCTCACAATTACTGCAATTTCTGCTCAGATTGCAGTCCTTCCTCTTGGTCATCTAATAGCAGCAACAATAACCTTGCAGGGAGGAGATGGGAGTTCTCGCTGAATCCAGGGCCCTTAAAGCCTAGTATAGAGATTTAGCTTTTTTTCATGGATATTTTTTTGTTTAATTTTATTTGAAATTCGATTAGAATTGGTTTCATTCTACAGAGTAATATAGGAATTTTGAGTAGGCTGAATCTATTTTTGGATTCAAAAATACAATTTAAACAATAGAAAATTGTGATTTCATCTTGATTATTTTACCTCTATCACCTTGAAAAAAATGACAAATAATATTGTTATTAGCTTGATTTATTTCCACTAAACCCACTTGAATTCTTCAAAATAATTTAATATTATTATTTTTTATTTATAATATTTTTTTATTATTTTTTTTATAGATATATTAAATATTTAATTTATTTAAATAAGTAATTATATCATTGTAGTTAATATTTCTTTCATTGAATTTAGTTTAAGCAATTGAGAAAAAAAGAATGTTATTTTTCCTTACTTTCCACACATAACATATTATTACTATGTTAACTTGATTTATTTCCACATAAACTCACTTGAATTTAATATTATTATTATTTTTTATTTATATATTTTTATTAATTTATTTAAATAAGTAATTATATCATTGTAGTTAATATTTTTTTCATTGAATTTTGTTTAAGTTATTGAGAAAAAAGAATGTTATTTTTCTTAATTATATATATATATATATATATATATATCATTAATTTATAATTTTGATAAAGATAAAAATATTTTATTTGTCAAATTTATACAATTATTATTTTCTTAACAAAAGTTGGTAAAGATATATTAATCAGTGTGGATAAATCCACGGAGGTTACAAAAAAAAATAGCCATGAGGGGTTGTGTCTGAGTTCTTCAGTGTGAAGACCATTACAAAAATTGGGGTGTTCATGTATCCCCTTTGCTTACAAAAAGTACTGTGTGGAGAATTTCCTACATATACTCTGCAGTAAGAGCTGCTTAAATACACGAAACGACAAAACATAAAGTTGTTTGAGAGTATGGGTGATTGACTTAGGCATTCTTATCTTCGTTGGAGTGTTGCTCGTGTCTCCTGAGATCAGAGATGGGCACATTCAGATCTGGCATCTAATTAATCGAATTTGATTGAACATTCCTCAAATATCCTTGCTAAGCTTCGGTATTGCTTGTTGGAGGCTCTGTCTCATCAAGTTGATCCACCCTGAGCTGAAGAGTGTCTATCTGCACCCGATTGGCAACTATTTGACTTCTCTGCGCCTCGCTTTCATCATGCAGCTTACTGATCAGAAACTGATGCTGGGAAAAAGTTTCCATGTCAAACGCCCTGTTGGCACTCAATGCTCCCAATTGTTCTCGAAGGTTGCTGCATCCTCCGCATTCGGGTTCCCAATTGTCTTTTGGCTAGGATTCTGAGTCTTCCTGCACGGTATTCTCCTGTTGCATTTCACTATCACCAGAGGAGAGGTCAGAATTGGCCGGATCTCGTGGGTTCTGCATGAGGCCCAGGTGTAAAAGCTGACTTTGGGGGGGGGGGACAACTGAGAGGATGCTCAACAAGAAGCGGAGGGAGGGGCAAAGGTATGGCAAGATGGAGACTCCAAGCACTGCAAATAAGTAATTAATAGCACCCGACGACACAAGGAGCTCGCTGAAGAATTCGGGAATGACTGTAAGGTGGCGAGGGGGCTGATATAAAATCCAGGGAGGTCTGTAGAGGCAAACGAGCGGAAAGGATTTCCCACGAGGACCAAACGCAGCGCAAGGACAACTGCATGTTTGTTGAGGGGGAAGGTGACGGACGAACCTGTGAGTTTGTGGGAAGAGTTCTGTACAAATTATTGATCGACGCCATGGAGGGACGATTGACATCGTGGGAGCTGAAGCGATGAGGGAGGTGATAGTCCTGGTCACCAAAACCACACAGGTGAGCCAGATTCACCGGTTTTCCCATGCGAGAAGTAGATTTCACAGTGCTTGAAGGTGAGATCAGCTTGTACTCTCGAGGTAGAGGATCCGCATATGGCACATACCAGATGGTGCGGTGGCAGGTTGTCACGTGGACGACTGAAAGCATCCACCCAGCCATGTCGTAACTTTCCTTGCAAGCTGGACCCCAATTAAAATGGGTGTGAACGCTCCCTTTTCACCATACTTGGGTGGAGATGGTGTTGATCCTAACCATGTGGTCATGGAGGAAGCTTAAGCCCCAGGGGGAGGGACTCCTTTGACTAGCCGAAAATTGCTCTTGGATGCTCATTAATAAACTGTGGTTGGGGTTGAAACTTCGTCGATGCTGAGAGTGTCGGGAGGTGTCCCGATGGCCGCATTGACCAACCTGTCTGCTTCGCTATTGTTACTGCGGAGGATGTGAGATAAGGTGAGCTTGATTCCTGTGGACGCCAGCCTGTTTCTGTCCGGGATCTATTTTAAGCTGGGATCTTTGGGGTTTGTACCCTTGACCATCAGTCGTATTATGATGAGAGAATCTCCAAGGACAACAAGCTTTCTTGTTCCCTTAAAATGGGCCAGTTGGACTCCTTTTAAGAGAGCGTATGCCTCAACTTTGTTGTTGGTATTCATCCCTAGGTTCCAGTGGTAACGAGACACTGTTTTTCCCCAGGATCATAGAGAATCCCCCCCGACACCTGCCTCCCCTAAATTTACCAAATTATTAATATTTGATTCATTCCACAATTTATAACAATTCTACATAATTTTATTTATCTTTTTAAACAAAAATTATTATCAAACTTGTCGACATATATCATAAGTCATAAAAACCTTTGATAAGATGTCTTACAACCTCCTTACAATCCTAAGAAATTTTTATTTTTATTTTATTTTTATTTTTTAATTACCTCTCGTAACAAAGTTTATTAACAAACTTATAGACATATCTTACAAGTCAAGAAAACCTTGATTAAGATGTCTCACAACCTCACCTCACCTCATAGTTAGATATATATCTATATTTTTTTTTAGAATTTATTATAAAGTTAATTCATATGTTTTACTATTTACCATTCATAATTAGAGGGTATTCATGAGTTTAAATTTGCATATGAATTGTTTTGGATTCACAATTCATAAACATTGGGATATTTCTTTTATAAAAAGTTTTAAAATATGAACTTATTATATAATTTATAAGATATTTATTTAAATATCACAAAATTTATAAAAGTTAAGATATTTATGTTATTTAGTTTTTTCAAATTCAAAACTTTCATATGAAAGTTAGTATTAATCTCTCAATATTTTCAAAATCCTTCAAATTTGTTCAAGAGTTGTAATTGTTCAAAAGTTACAATTGATGTAACAAATCATAAAAGTTGTGTGGGTATTTATTCTATCTAATTTGCTCAAGACTTGTACTTAACTTTAATAATAATAAAAAAATAAACATATATCTAATAATATTTAAACTATTTAATAGCTTAAAATAAAAAAACATGTATCATAATACTAGTATTTAAATAACATGATAATCTAAAAAGACAACATAGATAATCTAAAAAGACAACACATATCTAAGAGTATTTAAACATTAATGACCAAAAAGGGAAAAACATGTATCTTGGTACTAGTATTTAAACTTTGTTAGACAAAGTATAACAACCCCATGTTACTTACCCATGCAACGTTACCAACCAACATAATCCATTGATAAATCTTAAATAATTTTAAATATGCAAAAAGTTCGAAATAAAAAAAAATGTATATTCGTAGAAATTTTATTTTATTATATTTAAAAAGTAAAATGCGCTCTACACCTTCAACAATAAAGACACGTTGCATTATCAATAATAATGCAATAAATTAAATAAATGATTAAATAAATTAATAGATAAATAATATAAAATAAATAAATTAATAAATAAATGATATAAAAAAGAGTGTACTATTTCTATATAAAGGTATAGCTCATCATCAAACTAGATGATGAACTCCTACTTTCTAAGAAGTAATGATGATGAGTTTCTTTTTTCTAAAAAATAATGTTTTTTAAAATGTTATATATAGAGTTGAGGTGTTTTGATGAGATGGTTGGGAAGTTTTGCTTGCACGTTTTCTATTTAGATTCAAATACTTAATAAAACATGACTTTTTGTGATAAGAAAAGATAAAGAGATAAAGACCCTTCTTGAGTGAGACCTCTTGAAGCTTGTCTAGATAATCCCAATCAGTGTCTAATTCCCCTACATCTAAAAAAATATATACATGAAACTTGCTTTAATAAATAATGAGCCCTTCCTTCAAACAATGTTTTTTAAAAAATTATCCATATTTATGAAAATTATTTTAATATTGTGCATGTTATCGCACGGTTTGTAGGAAGGGTTTAGGCAGCTTGAGTCAAGGCTTAAAACCGGCGTAACAAGAGCTTCCCCACCCACTGTCACCTCGATGGGGAGCTCTTTCTATTTAGGATGGCTAGTCCAAGGGAGACGTCCCTAAGCAATCTGGGTTAATGAAGGGCTAAAGGTATAATGGATCAAAGTGAGAGATTCCCTTTCACAGATTACTGCCAAAGATGAGATAGTCAAGAAGAATGTCTTCCACTGGATGGCACCTGTTTGCGAGACAAGACAAATAAACTAGAATATGTGCTGCAGTGGGTTAGTACTTCAAAAGCATTAATGACTATCTTCAAATATACCAATGAGCAATGATCAAATGCTATTATTGACGAAGTCAATGATGGCTAAAACAAAGACAAATGACTTATATCACTTCTTCAATAAATGCATAAGAGATAATGAGCATTCAATGTACACAATTAAACCCTTGTATTATATCATTAATGCAATAAATATCTCAAATCTGCTCATAATAGATAATGTTGCTGTGTCACCTATATTGTTGTTGCTATAGGTGTGACGTCAAGCATTAATTTAGGTCAAAGTTAAGACAATGAGTGAGACGTTTTGTCAAATAAGCTTATAGATGTAATTAATAACTCAAAGTCAATCAAAATAGATGACAAATGTCACAACGTTGCATGCCAAACAAGAGATC
>ML780010.1:440605-452316 GCA_009831015.1 Picea engelmannii
GTGCCAAATTCAACTTTTGGAATATCTTTTTCACAATACACCAAATATATAAATAAATTGTCTCAAAATATGTCAAAGATGAATGATTAGGTATTTTATTTGAAAATATTAAATTTGTCATACCTTCGAATGACTTTATTGAGGTCATCCATGTTCCATGGAAAACAAGACGAATTAGGTATCATATAAGAGTAACCATAAGTGGTTGAAAACACTATAATATTTAGCTAAATCATCTTTCTAAGTTATGCATATATTTATATGATTATGATAATGATATTATGTGTGTTAAAAGCTTTGAGTGGAAGGAATCCCGAAAAGTAGTTTGAAGAGTAGCTAAATGTTGAAAATCTCTTTTTTATTTTTTATATTTGTTTTTACCTTAATATGGAATGGAGTGGTGTTAATGAAATTTTATGGAAATTTATGGGTACATTTTTTCATTTTGGGTATAGTATATATAAGGTAAATTAGATTTTATAAAAATTCAAATTTTTGTTAACATAGGGTTTAAGGTGGTTACAACAATATACTCATTAAGAACTTAACATGTTATTTGTGAGAATTAAATTTGGGTGAGGAGGATAACTCTCCTCTCAATTACTCAAGTTAAACCCAATTGACAAGTGAGAATATGTAAAAGAGTAAGAATATGTAAAAGAGTAAAGAATAAGTAAACAAATATATTCTTGTTTTTAATGGAAAATTTCCTTAAATTTGGTGTGATTTTTAATGACGAGAACTTTGATTATGAAACTTTACTTTTCAAGGTTTTGGTCCATTTTAGGGTGATCTAAATGGCTGAAAAAATGAAGAAGTCAACATTGAACTTTACCTCGCCAAAAAAATGGTCTTGGCATAAAAAGTTGAGTTTTCCCATTTATTAACTCACTCCTATAAGCCCAGTGGGCTAGCTCAAGTAGTTGAGTTTTTTGAGATTCATGTAGGGGGTCTCAAGGTCATATCCTTGAGTTAGTTGTCTCTATTGCATGGCTCACTTGGTGTCCATGTCGAGTCATCCATCGTAATCAACACCAATGGGTTTTCACTTACTACCTTCTGTGAACAATGTTGAAAATTTACATTTAATTTGAATTTTTCTTCCTATTTTGAACCTTTTTTTATGGCCCTGGTTTTGGAGCGTAAACCATCAATATTAACTTCTTGTAAAATTTTCAACCCATAAATTTTATAGGTTGTATAACAAAGTATTAGTCATTTTCGCCTTATTAGATGGGTGTGTATGGGGAGGGTGTACTTTTTCCAAGAAACCCCTATTTCATTAAATTTGGATTAATAAGGCATAATCTAGACTAACAAATTGTGAATTTTGATGTTGAAGGTGTCAATATCAACGTTTCTAAAGTGTGAAATTGGGTTCTAAAAGTGGCAATATTGGCTTTCAAATGTGTGATTTTCGATTCCAAAAGTGCATATTTTGAATAATTTCGAACCCAAAAAGTGTGATTTCCAATTCAAAATTGCAATTTTCGATTCCAAAAGTGTCCATATCTAATTGCTACAATGTGTATTTAGATTTCAATATTTAGATTTTTTTTCTTAATTTGTATATAATATATAAATCCAAGATTAATGTATAATTGTCAACATGTTATGTTTTTGTGTGCATGCATAATATCAGTATGATACCCATTGCTAAATACATCAACATTGAAGAGATCTAATAAAATAGAAAGAAGCAAGACAATAGTCATTGTATTGCACAGTTGTACATTTTAATAAATATATAAGGCATCATCACTCAGATAAAGTCCCATTCATCATAATCACTCCCATTCTCAATATTATGATCCATATATTCTTGTTGTGTCTTAATTGTTAGAAGGCCCTTCTCAGTTATTTTTATTTTCTCTCATGTCCATCCTACCCTTGGTGACTATGCCCATATGATGCTCAACATAAATGAACTTATTTTCTTCCAAACCAACAACCCATTTTTTTTAACAATTTTTATACAATTCTTTAACATTTGATGTTCCAATTGGCTTCCACCATTGGACCTCTACTTTTTAAGACTCAATAATAGCATCTAGATTTTGGTAACACTTCCCTTTGCCCTACCCGGTCATATCACACAATAATGATATGGTGATTGTACTACAAGCATTTGTCCCTCTACAACATTATCCTTTAAGGAGAATGGATATCTAGGCTTGTTACATAGAGGTCATAGAGGTCCAATGTAACAATCCTAAATTGTGGGGAAATTTTCCCCTAAAGTATGCTTCCATAACTTCACGTGAGGACTTTATAGGACCATTGTTTCTTATTTCCAGCAATGTGGATGGCTATAAATTATTTGTTGACTATTCAATGTTCTAAAAGGGAGTGTCCAAAGCTTTAGATATACTCTCCCAATGAATTATCTTGGGATGCCAATATTATTCCCCTCTCTTATTAATCATTTTATTCCAGAATGGATATATGTTTCTAATCCCCTTTTTAGTGCATCCATATCAAAGGTATCCTTACTTGTAGATTTAACAATTTAGGTTACCCCATTGGAAAGATTGCACTTCCATCAGGGAAATAACACCACATATTAATTTAAGGTGACCACTTTTCATCTTAAAGTGAGGCTTTATATTGCACAATTGACCTGCCATCAATGAGTTGGAATTTGAAGAATTGACTTCCTTTAATACCAATGATCTTGGAGTTACCATCCAAAAGGTGTGGTTCCACAAAGTTCTTGAAGTCAAGAGATTCATAAATTCAATATGGGACATTAGCATTATGATCCTCGCATATCCTATAATTTCCCATCATCTCTGGAAATGAAAATATGTCTTTTCAAATTAATTTAGCTAACAACCTCCCATAAGTTCACTCTATGTCTTGGTGTGTGTGTCCCACAAGGAGGAATCCAACTTCAACAATGTCAAACACCCTCCTTGATGTTAAAAGCGATAAAAATGCAAAGACATAGTGATTTTTGTTATCGTCCACACAAATATCCATTTGCAACAATAATGTTGGTGGCAATTTCCTATTTGATCTGCAAAACATTGTATAATCTGTTAGAATATAATGGATGTTCTCATTTAACCATAGACAATATCACTATTGTCACCCAACCATAGGTCGAAGCCACCCCCGAGCACCTTAACCTTGACACAGAATCATTCTGGAAGCAAACCCTAGGCTAGATAGCCAAACAAAGGGTGGCACACCTTTCTCCAAGGATAGCGCACCAAGCAAGAGTTGATCAGAGAGTCCAAACCATAACCAAGAGATAGTCCATGCCAAAACCGAAATCTACTAGCTGCAGCAGTTGCAATGACATCTCTCCTCCAAACTTGTGCACAAACTAGCCAACTACAGTGCGCACAAGTGTTGCTTCTACAGTTCTGAGAATGCCTGCTAGAATGAAGACTGGCCTCTTGTATTTATACTAAATCTGGCAAACTGCCTGGGCCGACTTCTCATTCTAGGTGCCTATTTACTTAGTATATAATTTTTCCTTTAGTTGACTTCTTCTCTTGGAGGCTAATAACCTAATACAAGTTATCCTCTTGAGGATTATTAGTCAACTAATTAGGGTTTCTTCTTGCTTCCCAGAATATTCTATTCTAGACAGGTTTACACGTGGAGGTAAATACCTCCCGCAACTACCATAATATCAACACTCCCTCCTAGCTAGGGAGGTATTGAAGGTAATGGTCTTGAGCACAAACATACCATTCACCCAGTAGCATCAACATAGTCGTATAGACTATCTCATGACTAGATCATGAGCACCATCATCACTATTAGTGTCATTAGCTGCATCATCTCTCGAAACCATACTCCATCTAAGTAATCAGACATGATGTTGGATAAGTCACTCACTCCACAAAGTGACACAAGAACCATTTTTCTAATCTGGACATATTTTCTGGAAGCATAAATGTCCTGGACCATTTTTCGTCTGGGAAATCTCTGTCCATTGATCATCCATCTAGTTGATTAAACATTTTCCAACACTATTGATAGTCTTCAAGGCAATCAGAACAATGTCATCCAATAGAACACAATTGTGTCTATCCATAGTAGTACACAACTACTATCCAGTGGTACACTACCACACCAAGTAGCACACAAATACTTGATCAGTGACATATAGTCACAATCAGTGGAACACATCCACCACAGTAGTATACATCTACTGTCCAGAGACATACAGTCTCCATAACAATCATATCATCTTATATCAACCTGCACAGAAAACATTGTTATGATATAAACTGAGTCATCTGGGCCATTCTTCCACTCACATCTATGAGATCTGGAAGAGCATCTTCCCTTAGAAGGTAAAACATCACATCTGTGAGATCTGGTAAGATGCTCTTCCAGATGACTTAAGAAAACTTCTTCTAAAGTCACAATGAACACGCGTTTCTTTTCATGGTTGCTACCATGGATAGATACTTCATCATCTTCAATGGATCATATAATTTAGGATTATCTCCCTCCTAATCATTGCTTCATGCATGAATGCATGTTCTTCTTTTGATAATATAATCAACTCCCTCCATCTAGGAGATTCCATGCTTCAGTCTGCATCCTTATTGCCTTCTACAAAGTGTCACAAATCTTTTTCCAATTTCCTCTTGATTGTTGACTTCTTTCTATCTTTACTTCTTCTAGGTTTCTTCAAGATTGATTCTGATAATAAATTCCACATGAATTGTTACCAAGGATTGTTGATGTACTTCATCCTTTCATGTGTATTGTCTGACTTGTAGCAATCCTTATCTTGTTGTTCTTCCATAAGTATAGTTTCTCTTTGAACATATTATCTTCTAAGAAATAGATATGCAAGATATGCACAGAAAACATGGTATGTACAAGAACTATGAAGAGTGTTGTTTACCTTGTCTTAGAAGAAGAAGTTTGTTTCATCCTGCTTAATATTATTTGAAGGTTCCTTTTCTTTGACAACTGATGCTTTGTGTGTCTCCTTCCTTTCCTTCAACTCAGGACAATGATTCTTGTAGTGACCATACTTTCAAAAATTGAAGCATTGTATTTCTGACATATATTTCTCTTGATTTGGCTTCTTCCTTGAACCAAACTTCCTTTTGTTCCTGAAATTATTGAATCTTTCTTTGAAGGCTTGATAATCGTATTTATTTTGAGGTTTCTCTTTTGCACTAATCCTTTATTCTTCTTGTGAACAACAAGTCCAAAGTTCTTCGAATGTAGGATACTCCTTCCTTGTGTTCATGCTTGCGGAAAATGCATCCCATGTCTTGGGAAGACCGTTGAGTACTATATTTACCAATTCCTTCTCTGAGATGATCTCTTAAATAGCTTGTAGTTTATCTCTTAACTAAGATATCCTTACAAATTATGATGTTATGTTGTCATTATTATTCATCTTCATGTCATGGAGCTCATTCTTCAGACTCATTACTTGTCCAATGTTTCTGACTAAGAAGAGGTTTGTTAGGGCATCATACATATTATTAGATGAGTCAAGATGGGAGATGTAGGGTATCAACTGGTCTTTTATAGAGTCCACCATGATACTCATGGCATTGATGTCACTGTCTTTGAACTTCTCCATAACTGCAACGTTCTGCGGTTCCTTCTCTTTTCCTTCTTCAAACTCTAGTTCCACGATCATTCCTTTCACAATATCCAACACTTTATTTTTGGCAAGGATGAGGTCAATCCTTTTGTTCCATGCTCTGAAGTTAGAAGCCCCATCTAACTTGTTTTCCGACTTCATAGAGTAAGTCATGGTTGCCTTGACTGGGTCAACCCTAGATTTGACCAAAAACTCAAACTTGACATTTTTGCTTGCTGAGAGTACCAGGAGATGCGCTAGGCTAGGGTGCACTAGTATATCCGAAAATTAGGTCAATCCCTTCACTTGAGGTGCATCAATGAGAGGGTTATGGTTTCTACAACTGCACCTGCTAGTAACCCTAATGACAATGCTTTGGTAACTGCTCCTGCTAGAAACCCTGGCTACAGTTCTTCAACGAGCTTAGTATCCCTATGGATATGATCCCTTCCAATGGTTAGATTGAATGAAAGAGGTGTGGGCCCATAACCTGTTAGAATATAATGGATGTGCTCATTTAACCATAGACATTATCACTATTGTCACCCAACCATAGGCCGAAGCCACCCCCGAGCACCTTAACCTTGACAGAGAATCATTCTGGAAGCAAAACCTAGGCTAGATAGCCAAACAAAGGGTGGCGCACCTTTCTCCAAGGATAATGCACCAAGAAAGAGATGCTCAGAGAGTCCAAACCATAACCAAGAGATAGTCCATGCCAAAACCGAAATCTGTTAGCTAAAGCAGCTACAACGACAACTTTCCTCCAAACTTGCACACAAACTGGCCAACTGCAGTGTGCACAAGTGTTGCTTGTGCAGTTCTAAGAATGCCTGCCAGAATGAAGACTGACCTCCTGTATTTATACTAAATCTGGCAAACTGCCTGGGCTGAATTCTCATTCTAGGTGCCTATTTACTTAGTATATAATATTTCATTTAGTTGACTTCTTCTCTTGGAGGCTAATAACCTAATACAAGTTATCCTCTTAAGACGACTTGTCTTCTAGGGTTATTAGCCAACTAATTAGGGTTTCTTATTGCTTCCCGAAATATTCTATTCTCGTCAGGTTTACACGTGGAGGTAAATACCTCTCGCAGCTACCATAATATCAACACTTATAATGTTCTTTCATATCATGTTGCATGTAGATCAAACATTTTTCATAAAATTCAAATTGTAATAGAGCTTCGTGCAATGGGTGCTTCAATGATTCCCTTTTGTAAAATAAATCCCCATATTAATCCCCCATTAGTTATTCAAGATGATTTAAATATTTATCCAATGAATTCATAGTGAAATATGAACTTGTTGATGAGTCCAAATGTCTTGTCAAGAAGGTAAGGGAGAACGCACGATGGCAGGTCCCAATTAGACCTACTCTCATTGCCGCTCAAAATTAAAAGAAGAAAAAAGGGGATAGACAATGGATTGCCCCCCAAATATTTCTAATTAATCCTAAGTCTAAGCTAAACTGAAAAAAAACTCATCAAATCTAACTACTTCTAACCTAGATCTCATGGGAGCAAAACTAATAGATGAGCACAACTTAAAATGATACTTGGACAATAGAAATAGTTCATGGTAACCAAAGTATTTTATATCAATAATATTGCATATATCATCTCAAATAGTTGAAGAGGAGACCTGTAACATCATCCTTGCACTCATAATAAATCACAACAACAAAGGATTCTAGATACTAAGCACATAAATAGTTCACATGATCAATACCCAAAAAAATTAAACCACAAATACAAGTGTAAAATAGTCCCACAAACATTTGCAAACAATTATGACTTCAAAATGTCTTCTTCTCTTTATTGACTTGGAAGTAATAGTACCATCTTTCATTGCAAAGGGAAAAACTCCCCTCTTTACATTCAACTAGCTCTCTTTTATAAAACAAGAGAGACTCTTTAGCTCTCATGGCTATTTGTTTTGTTTTCCTTTGTTTTGTATTTTTTTACATTCCAAATATCTATTTCATTTTCAAAAATGTATATGTGGGAGTTACAAATGGAATATGAAGAGATCCTTGGGTGGTTACATTCACCCTATGATTGTTTACAAATGACATTTATTTAAAAAATATTATTCACTCAGTTGGTTGGTGTTGCCTTATGAATTGCTTGAGTCGTTCTAGGCATTTATAGGCTTGGTCTGCTGAAAGAGATCATTTTTTATTCTCCTCCTCTGTCTCATATTTCCATTGAGATATTTCTGGCTTGATTTTGTTGTCTGTAGCTTGAGATATAACTGTTTGAGGTTTGCATAGCCGGTTCTTCATCCGAATTCAGGTTCCTTCTATGTTTTGCCTTTTAAAACCATGTATTCTCCCAATTTTTCATCATTTGGGATTCCATACTATTCCTCTGTTTCCCATATTTCCATCGATCTCTCCTGGGCCTGATTTCATTGCCCGTAGCCCTGGATATGGCTTCCTGAAATATGTACATTCATTTCTTCCCCCGATATCGTGGTGTGTTTCTTTTTTCTTGTTTTTTCGAGTGTCTTCGGTCACCTGTCTATCATAGATACCTCTTCCAATGTATTCATGTGTCTGATACCTTTCCAATGAGGTATCATAGATTCAATTCCAACACCTATAGCAAAAGTTATGCTCGTTTAAAGATCATTGCTCAACAACCATCAATTTATCCTATGGGTGAATCTGGACAGTTGATCTTCAACCTGCAAAAAAGAGTCCCACATGCATAAGCTAGTTTGAAAATCAATCGTTTAAATGGTTTATCTCCTATGGATAGTTTGAATACAAATTTGGGCAGGTATGGGACATGTGGCTCATAGTTTAATTTTAGCTAATTTTCCTTTTTTTAGAATTAGGAAAATAATTAAAAAATAAAATAAAAACAAAAATTATTTACATTAATCTACATCATTCACAATTATTAACAAACATCTACCCCTAATCCCATGTTATCAAAGAAAATTAAAATCAACTAAGCTAATTACCCCCCATTAATGTAAAATAAAAAATTACTAAAGTTAAAGTTAATAAAAAAATGACAATTACCCTACCCACCTCTAGATTTGAACCTGTGACCTCTGAGAAAGAAACACACACTTTTAACCATTAGTCCCATTCAAATTGTTTATTCATCTTACCCGCAATAAACTATTAATCCATGAAAAACTAATAGCTAAATAAAATAAAATAATTAAATAAAAGTAATAAAATAAAAATAAAAAATAAAACAAGAATACACACATGCATTACCTCCCCTCGTCGTCGTCAAGATTTCATTAGGCTCACACTCCACTCTATTCACTTCATCAATGACTACCTCACCTAACGACCCCACTGAACATTCCCCCTCAACATTTTGCCGACAACAATGTCATCAATTTTACTCTAGCTCCCACTCTCGATGAGCTAGTACTAAATTAATTAATAAAACATTATTAAACTCTTTCCCCTTCTCGCGTGTACTTTACCATTAATATAATAATCCATCCATATGGCCCTGGTCGTTGGGGTTAAGGTAGAATGGGTGAAATAAAATAATATGAAAGTATAGATTCTTGTCTATATTTATATTAATTAAAGTCTTTGCAATAAAAATAATCACCAATCATGTTATGATATATTTTGTTGAGAATTCCAAGGTATTTTGGAATAATAAAAGTTTAACGAGAATAATATGGTTCCCATGCCATTTGGGGGAGAGGAAGAACAAATTCCTAAAAAAAAAAAAAAAAATAGGGAATCCTTCTTAAAATATAGGGAATCTTAGAATATAGGAAATCCTAAAAAATAGGACCTAGGATAGTAGTAGAGGTTTCTAGTGTGTGAGAGGGGGAATAAAAAGGTAAAAAATGTATGTAGAGGTTAGGGTTTAGTAAAAAAGAAAAAATAAATTAGAATTACAAAATGAAAAAAAGAAAATTAACAAATCAAAATCAAAATAATGAAAATCAAAATTAAAATGAATATATATATATACAAATGTATATTATACCCGAAGTCTTAGCTAAATAGTTTGTTTATTTAATGCAAATTAGTTTATCCATGTAAAAAAAAAATTTACCCCATGTAAAATATTTAACGTGAATACATTTTCCCTTAAGTAAAATTAAATACTTGAAGTAATATTAAGGGAAAATCACACGGAAAACCCCAAAAAAACAAAAATAATTAAAATAAAATAAAATAATATACATAAAATAAAATAAAATATATACAAAAATATTTACAAAATTAAAGAAAAATTAAATAAAACAAAATTAAATTACAGGCTAGAAAATTAAGCCTAAATTACACTAGTTAAGGTTCCACACCCCCTTAGGGTTCCATCAGTTAAGGTTCCACACCTAGGGGTCGCACTTTAGGAGAAAACGTATAGGATAGGATTCAAAAAACCAAGCATCATGGAGAGGAGTGAGGCATATGGTGACCAAGGATGTGGCGATAAAGCAACGACGAAGGGAAAGTGAATAATGAGAAAGGACGATGCTTCGTGTGAGGATTTAACGTCGCAAGGTACGACGAGTAGAAACAGGACATCGAATCCAACCAAGTGCGCATGACATGTTAATCTAATGAATATACACATCTCAGAGGGTGTATATGCTTAGATCGTGAGGAGTAGGAATCGATCTCGTCAAGGAAAATGTATTTGCATTATACCATCGTGCATGCAACAGATAGCTAAGAGGTGTCAAGCGACGGTACGACAAAGACTCACAACCGGGAAGCTGAATGGACTTATGGCATGGATTTTGTTGAGAGGTAATACCAAAAGAGACTCAGTATAGATTAGTCTAAAAAGTTTCAAGGAAATGCTTGCAGAAGAGGTAGGTCCGACAACCTTGGCGGCTTCGGACCTTGAGGCAATTGAAAGCGAAGGTAATCCACTTCCTAATAAGGAGAAGCCATGTAAGAATCAAGGCCTAGGTCATGGACAATGATTAATATATTCCCCCATAGGCCTCTCAAAGATGGTGTGATAACGCAAACAAAGTATCTCTACAAACCCGCTCTTGCGAAATAGAAGAATGATATCAACCATGCGACCAAAAGAAGACTTGTCAATACTATAAACAATATATATTCTCTTCCTTTAAGACAAGTTAGAAGAGAGTGCTATATTTATTTAGCGGTAACATGGTGTACATAGATCAATGTCTTGAAACTACATTTATCAAGTCTCAACTCAAAAGAAGGATCAACAATTATACGATTTAGACTTAGAGTTCGAAACAAGTGAGTAGAATCTACGTGCAAAATCATAAAGATGAAAACATGAAGCCCAATCATGCTAGTAGGAAGATGCATAGTTAGGGTTTGTTAATCAAGAGATGCAATAGAAAATAAAACCTGGAAACCACATAAGATCACTAAGCATTTTGGAATGAACAAAAATTATGAAGATGACATGTCAAGTCCATCACACAAATGTCAATGAAACATCATAAGTCAATAAGCATCATGAAGACATTTGAAATCATCATATTGAAAGGAATAATCAACACCAATCAAAGATAGTCATCAATCAAGTTAAAAACCCCAGACTCCCTCAATGTAGGCAAAGATATAGCATTAGGCTCAAGTATAAGAGGATTAGGAAATAGGTTTGAAATTTTAGTAGGGGTCCCCTTTCCTTTCTCTTGTAAAAGAAAAATTAAAGGTGGGTTGTTGCAGCCACAAAAAATGGAGACACACTGGAAGAACTGGTTATCTCTGTCAATAGAAGTCTAGGGTCTTTACTTCAGATCTAAGTTTTAAAGATAATCTCAATAATACTGGTGACAATTTTCCAATAGTCATGGGTACCACAATGACGCCATAATTCTAAACGATATAACCCAATGTTTCTAGTACTAGTAATCTAACACACCTTTTTCAAAGAGTTAAATAATGAATTAAATTCTTTTATTGGCTACACACTTCAGATTAGCTTTGATTCAACCATGGGTTTTTACTTTTAATGAAAATAAAACATCTACATAAGTGTGTTCTTCATCTCTCATCTCTTGGCATTGTTGCATTTCCAGTGAGCGTCCATAGCCCCGACGAAGTTTCCTCGGTACCATACAAGCATGGCCCCATTGCCAATAGGCATTAGCCTCAACGGGTTTACTTGTAATTCCCACATTATTAATTTAGTGCTTT
>ML780010.1:465103-492779 GCA_009831015.1 Picea engelmannii
TAGAAATCGTGTATTACTGTATATCTGTGTTTATGGTTGCATCTCTGATACATTTCTATTATATTATTGAATATCTGCAATATCTCTGTGCATTTCTTTATTATATCTCCACTCTCATTTCGTGCCGAAAATAATCCGGATCATCTATATAGGGTCGAAACACATAATTTATCTCTCATAAAATTTGTTGGTGCGTTACATAACCCAAATGGCATAACAAACCATTCGAACAAGCCTTGCTTGGTCTTGAAATAAGTTTTACATATGTCTCCTTCTGCAATTCTTATATGATGGTAACCACTTCGCAAGTCCAACTTATTGAAATACACAACATTTTTTAACTAATCTAATAGATCGTCTATTTTGGGAAGAGGATAACAGTTATTTACTGCAATCTTGTTCAGGGATTAAAAATCAACACACATCCTCCACGTGCCATCTTTCTTTGGAACTAACACAATAGGAGAACCACATAGAGAGGATCTTGATCTGATGATTCCTTATTGAGCAACTCCTGAACTTGCTTCTTGATTTCTGCATTCTCGATTACTAATGACTTGTACATTCCAATGTTTGAAAGAAGATCATATGGCTGCAAATATATTTCATGTTCAACCTCTCTTATAAGAGTCAACCCTGTGGGTTCCTAAAATAACTCATCATAATTAGATATGATCTTGATCAATTCATATTTATGCTTTGGATCAGAACTTGCTATGGCATCTGTTATATCTTCTTCTTTATGTTTCACTATCATGAGAACAAAATATTTGCTTGCACTCACGAGTCTCTTCATTTTCTGTATGCTCACTGAAGAAACATTAGTTTTGATACGATGATCTCTGACATTGTATTCAATCCCATCCTTGAGAAGGTGATATTTATTTTTTTCTCAATAGAACACAACCTACCTGTCAAA
The DNA here is from genome assembly GCA_009831015.1 of Picea engelmannii. Lineage (NCBI taxonomy): Eukaryota > Viridiplantae > Streptophyta > Pinopsida > Pinales > Pinaceae > Picea > Picea engelmannii. The sequence continues at coordinate 466,023 of ML780010.1, forward strand.
TTGATATGGACTACCTAAGACAGTGCCACAAATGTCAAGAGGAAAAACATCTAACTCAACCTCGTCAAAGAACTTAGTTGTAATTGCAAACCTGATCTTACATTGTTTCATCACTTGCAATAAATCATCGTCACACACCCAACCTAATGGATATGGATTTTTTTGAGGTGTTGTCTTCAATCCTAACTTCTTAGCAATTGCTTCATATATTATATTGACTTGAGATTCAATGTCAAATAAAGTATCTACCTTTGTATGTTTGACTATAACTCTGACATGAAAAAGCTCGCTCCTTTTCTTTTGATCAATATCACTTTTTGTCTTGGCATATTGAACTAAAGAATTTGAAATGATAGATGATATATATTTGCTTCCTATGTCCATGATCTTGGATTCATTTCTGGAATCTGACCCTAGATCTCGATGAGATGATGCAACAATCTTTTGCTTCCCTTTATTATTGAATTTTTTCGGTCGTAATTCTGGCTGCAAATTCCAACATTGTGATTCCTCATGTACTTTTCTCTTACAGTGGGAACATGAGGGTCTTCCTTCAACTTGCTTCACTATGGTTGATTTCTTACTCTTCCATTTACCTTTCAGTTTCTTCTCGAACTTGAATGGCTTATTATATTCACTCGCATGCTTACCCTTACTAGCCTCTATATGTGTAGCTTGTACTAACACCTTACCAATTTTAGTAGGGATAAACATTAGAATAGTGTAACAAAGATATGAGTGCATGCCACCAATGTAATTCAAAATATTGTCATGAGTATACAATAAAATTCCTAGGGATAATTCCTTCTTTTTGAATTCATGTGTATATGCCTAAATACTCTGGCCTTTACCCTGTCTTAGATGTTTCCACTTGATCATTTCCATATGTGTATGTGCCAGTGGATATAATTGTTTTCTTATAGCCTTAGTAAACTTATACAAGAAGAGATTACTTTACCCTTTTGAACCAGATCAACTTGGATCTTACTCTCCCACCATATTAAGGCAGTCCCACTTAGTCGAAGAGAAACTAATTGTATCTTTGCAGCCTCGTCCATGATCTTCTGAACCTTGCAATATACCTATATTTTATTGATCCAATTGTCCAATTTCTCGGCATTCAATTCTCCATCATAGGTCAGCAACTCAAACTTAAGATCCAATTTTAATAAAAGAAGATTATGGTAAGTCTTTTTTGAGGTCTTATTTTGATGAGAAGAATGTTTACTTGCTTCAAAAGAAATTGATGATGATGAGGAGGAAGGGGAAGGGGACTCTGAAGGTCCATCGCCTTCATCTCCTCCTTCGCCTTTTATCGAAGATTCTCTGCTTGCAGGCCTTTGAATTATTCATTCTAACTCATCTATAGTTTCTTTTAGGGAATGAAGCATAGTTTTGATATCTTCATGGCTCATGTGATGATCTTATTGTTATCCTTTTTCAAATTCATCTTATGTCGTCCAAATCTCTTTCCAATTTCAGACTTATAACTTGCAAGTTTCCCTTTACCAAGTTTGAGTTTCGCTCTTGTAAACATCCACTTGCAAAATACTTGTCAAAACTGCTTTCATACTAACTTGATCCGAAAAATCATTAGATCTTGATAATTTTAAATACACATAAACATCTACTTGATAATAGAAATAAAATGATTGCTTGACAGTTTTGCAAATTCATGTGAAATACTTATCTATCAAATTCCACATTAATGATAAATGACATGCAAATAATTGAACTTTGAAATGAAAAACAATAATATAATCACATACACAAGTTGGAAAAAAAAAACAGAATTCACCCAATTTGGTCTACCTCTCCGAGTCCACTTCCAATAAAGACTTCTTATATTAATGCTCAAGTTCTTGTGTTTTACAATGACCTTTTTACATGTTGCTCAAATGCAAAAACATAGTGCATCGTTGAATTCCTAGCTAAAAATCGTGCAAAATTGATATAAAATACTTGAAATTCTGTCAAGGTACCCCTTGACATGTTTTACGGTGTTACCTCATAGGCCTTGTACCTCCAACATGCATTACGAGGCATTTATGTGCATTAATTGTGTGTACAATGCGTTGGGTTTCACACCACGAAATAGGGTGTGCCCCTTAACCAATTCCCATAACTTATGATCGACATTAACTATATTTTGGCGGGTTCCATAACCAAACAACGCTTTAGGTGGATTGGTTAAGTCTGTTGGAATATGTATAGTAGGTTGGGGGTTCCATTCCCTATGACCCTTGTGGTTTTTTTATTTGTTATATATATATATATACTATATATAGTGTGGTTTCAATATAACTCTCATGCGAATATTTGGAAATGGTTTTTTTTAACCATATTATATGTACACATAATGGTATATTTGTTAGGCCCCTACTATGTATGGTGGTTACATGGTATAACATTTAAAACAAGGGCTAATGATAGGGTCGAGGGCTTAGGCCCTCGGCCCTTTATCCGGCCAAATAATATTTAATGTAAACTTAAATAATTAAATTGTCATAGGTATGTTAAGACCCAATGTATGGTGTGTTGGTGACGGAGCTTTGTTAGATCTTTGGGAGGTCACAGGTTCGACCCTTGTCAACTCCAAAACATTTTATACAGCCGTGAGAAAATAGGCCAATGGGAGGCTACCACATGGCAGCCTCTCATTGGCTCTCCAATGCCACATGTCATAATATGATTGAACCAATTGTCTACCACTTGTCAATCTTCCATTCATCCATTTTTGTTGTACCTTGCCCAATCAACGGCCAATTAGGTGTCATGTGTCACCCTTGCATTGGTGACATGTGTCACCCCTTTATTTTCCATATTACTTTGACCTTTGACCTTTTTTCCAGGTTTGAGTGGAACTTTGATCGCTCGTAACTTTTGCATACAAACTTTGTTGAGGTAAAATTTGCGTCATTGGAAAGATATCACTGAGATCTACGTAATGATGCAATTTTTGGGAAGATTTGAAGAATTTGAATTTTGAGCATTTATGAACCATTCTAGACCTTTGTGGATTTTTTGGATATTTCTAGACCTCTGTGAGCATTTTTGGATCCTTTTGGATCAATGGGAAAGTCCTTGAAACTAATATCCTCAAGTCCTCAAGAGTTTTCCAAGTAGAAAAATTATGTATTTCACTCCCTTAAAATTGCATGTTGCATAGAATGTAGAGAAAACATAATGGAAAAGAAGTGTGTGTATCTTGTCTCTATATTAGATAGGCTTTTCGTTAAAAATAATGAGACATATAATCCAGAAAATAAAATCAACAAGCCCATGAGTATGAGGGATCCAATAAAACATATTCCCAACTAACCCAAAGGAAAATCATCTTTTCTGATTATGAATAAACTAATTTTGGGTCAAGGGAATGCTGAAGAATGCGGTACCCGATAGCTTCATGAGTTACAACCTGCAAGGAATTCACATATTGAAATTTACTATCATGGCTAAGATAAAAATAAATGATGAAGTTTTGAAATTGGAATCTTGGAAGTTGCATTGACATATTCCATAAAGATACTTACAACTCTCAAGCATTTGAACAAATTCAACATGAGATAAATGTATAATTCTCATCTATGAAAAAAAAAGATTGCTCAAGAATGTAACAATAATGAGTGACCCAAAATCAGCAAATCCAAAGGATGAAAAGATATTGTTAAAGAAAATATTAGGTCTGAAAATCCATTGAATTGACAATGCTAAGATCACGTGAAATAATATCCCTTGTTGTTGTGTATGAGATGAAACTTGGATAAACATAGCTGCAAGATAAAATATGAAACTCATCCTCTTGAAAAACTAATTGAACAAAGCATAAGACATGTGCAGCCAATGCCCAGAAATCAGAACTAAAGGTATTGTAAGAAAATAACTCAAAAGAAACAGAAATCAACTAAGCTCACTATGCTAAAAAAAATTATACAAAAAATTCATGTTGGCTAAAAATAATCGAAGAAAATTGTCATTGTGAAAGAGACCATTTGGATAACTCCAAAACCAAGGCCAAATAATCATATAAATATATTACAAGTAGTTGGAGTAGCTTGAATTTTAGGCGGGCATAATTAGTCCCTCAAACTTTCCATTCACTATGTGTGCGACAACAAGCCCACTACTCATAAGAATCTTAGTTAAGCAAGCCCACTATTGTTCATTCCCTCTTATAATAAAAATGGACACTCTGATTTGTCCCATACTCATATCCTTTATAAAATATCCCACTTGTGAGATAACCCAATGCTTGAAGAATGATCTCCATAAAATAATTGATCTGAAAATTACCCAACATATAGAAATTTGCTTAAGATGAGATAAAGTAAATTTTCCCCAATCATAATTAAATTTGAAAATACAATCAAGGGAAAATTAGTGTGCAAGGTTTACTATTTATTTCCATCTTGGATGAGGATTTCATTCATTATTCAACCAACAATAAAAGAAGGGGAAAACATAAAACTAATCAAACTAGGAAGCAAAGCTAAGCTATGCAAAGGAAAAATACTAGATTATTCTACCCTACTCCTATTCTATGCTACAATGAATGAAAAATGAACTATGTAACATTGTAATGCCAATGTAGCCATCCATATAATCCCAAGCCTACATAAACATATTCATCATAAAATATTAGAAAAAGAGTTGGGAATAAAAATAGAGTAAAAGTGGGAAAAATTAAAACATGATTAAATCTATTCACTATATTAAATATGTCAATGTAATAATTCATGAGAACCTTAGAGGAATATGATTCCTCCAATCATGCTTCAAATCTATCATAAAATATGTCATTGCTACCATAGAATGGATGGAGGGAGATCAAGGGAAAGTGGCATACCAAATGAGAATTGTGCATAGAATATGTGTGATTTGTTCTCGGTGAGAGAATATTCATGCTAACATATTTTCTTATCTATGAAGGAAAACCAAAAGAATGAGGTTTTGACATAACCATAGACATATATTGAAGTGCCTCATTATCTTGGAAATCCTCCCTAGAATCACACTTCAAGCAACCATCTACTTGAGATAGACTAGTGAAATCGAATGATATACATGGGCTAGTACCCACCATGGTATAAGACAAATCCTCAAGACAATGGTGGGAGCCATGACCATCAAAAATATTCACTAAAGGGATACTTTAACAAGAATACTCTCTACTATTCCAAGCTAATGATGGAACAAAAGCAAACATGGTCCGATATACATTTTCTAAATAATTTCCTTCATCCCATAAAAAAGGTTGATAAGGAGTAGTTGTGCTAAGTTCAAGGGAAGAGGTCTTATCCTCTCTATCTTCCATATGTATATTTCCCCCATCGAGTATTTCAAAAGGAGTTGGCCCCATTGAGTTTACTTGAATAGGATGGTGGGTGATTTCTTGCAAAGTTAAACCATCAAAGAGATCAGGATATAAATAATAATAAGTGGAAGAATTAAGAGAATTAATGCCTCTTAAGAACAAGAAATTTTTTCAAAAAGTGCCTCCCTAAATGATATTTCCTCTTCCTTATGCACATTAATGACTGATTGTGAATTGGTAGGCTCCACACTAGGAAAGGATTCACAATCAACGTGTTCTTCCTCAATATGGTTTCCCTCTTGCAAACAAGAAGTGGGTTGTTGTGATAAGAAAGGTATGTCCTATATGTTTATTTATTCTCCCAAAGTGAAGGGTTCAACATGGTTTTTTTTCTCCTGCACAATATGAGAATATGAAATATATTTCATAACAAACTCATGGTTAGAAGATAGAAGCACGTCACAAGAATCATCAAAACAAGAAGGTTCAATAACTAATCCATCAGTAGTAGGAAAACATTCTTACTCTATGTCAAATATACAAAGAAAATTTGTAACAACGGGACAATCGAAATCAACATGAACTAATTCCATTTTATGCATGGGTGAGGAAAGATTCATTTCATGAATGTCCATACTTTCTTCATTAATAAAGTGATCAACATTTAAAGTTCACTCCATAGATTTTTCTTCCATTCCTCGTGATGAAAAAAATGAGGCAAGACAATAAAAACTTGACATAACCATCAGTGTAACCCGAAATGTCCCATTATCAACTAGAAAATCCTCCTCTTGGTCAACTACAAAAAATATTAACTTGAATTTACACAAGAGGCCTATTTTTCATCACAAGAAAATAAAGGGGGAGTGGAGTGGTGAGAGGATACATATGCTTCTTCCGAAAAATGAGTCTCTCTCTTATCTATATTGCGGATAGTAAAGAAATATCTACACACATGAAGTCCATCTAAACCATTAACATTTACAACATTTTCATTTAAATCCAAATCAACATGCGAGGAAACACTAAAACGTGATTTAGATTCTTCATCCATTGATTTTTGTGTTTCATTAGAAAGAGACACTAAACATGAAATCAAATCATTGTTAGAAGACCTATCATCCAAAGGAAACCTATAGCAAAGATGAGTAAATCTGATAACAAAATCTTGAAGAGATTCATCTTTGTTCTTCCTAAGCTCTAAAATTTCTTCACAAAATTTATCATAAATATAATTCTCAAAAGCATGCAAAAATTCATGCCTAAATTGTTCCCATGTGTGAATAGAGGTGGCTGACAAAGTCTCGCACCAGCTATTAACCCGGCTTGCAAAAGTGAGAGTGAATAGCCTGCAAATGGCACTTCCATTAGTAATATTGTAAGAACTAAAAAAATTCCAAAAATGTAAAGCATGTCCACATGCAGAGGTTCCACCCTTGCCATCAAATTTAAGTTGCAAAAAGAAATGTAAGGTATTTCTATGAGGTTTGGGAGGTACATTACTAGAAACACACCTCCATAAAGGAATATGGGATGGAGCCATCAGTAAATAAAAACAAAAATTAGCAGAGACGACTCCATATGCTCATCTTGTCATCTGGCCCTCCTTCTAGCATCATTTCTATTGACGGGTCCAAATTTCCTATCAAGCAGGTAAGGGAGAACTCTCTATGGTAGGTCCCAATTAGACCTACTTTCATTTGGGGTGGCGTTTCCGACGAGTATATGGGCCTCATTTCCACTCAGAATTAAAAGAAGAAGAAGGGGAAATACATCAAGCTTCCCCCCAAAGAGTTCTAATTAATCCAAAGTCTAACCTAAACTGAAAGCAAACTATTATAATATAACTACCTCTAACCTATCTCGCGGGAGAAAAATTAATAGATGAGCACAACTTAAAATGATACTTGAACAACAAAAATAGTTCATGGTAGCCAAAGTATTTTATATCAATAATATTGCAGATATCATCTCAAATAATTGAAGAGGAGACCTGTAACATCATCCCTGCACTCATAAGAAATCACAACAACATAAGGATTCTAGATACTAAGCACAAAAATAGTTCACATGATCAATACCCATAAAACTTAAACCCCAAATACAAGTGTAGTCCCACAAGAATTTGCAAATAATTATGACTTCAAAAATTATTCCCCTCTTTATTAACTCAGAAGTAATAGTATCATCTTTCGTTATAAAGGGGAAAATACCCCTCTTTACATTCAACTAGATTCCTTTTATAAAACAAGCAAGACTCTTCAGCTCTCATGGTTGTTCATTTTGTTTTCCTTTGTTTTGTCTTTTTTACTTTCCAAATCTCTCTTGCATTTTAGAAAATGTATATGTGGGAATTACAAATGGAAGATGAAGATATCCCTAGGTGGTTATGTTTTCTGTATGATTGTTTACAAATGATATTTATTTAAAAAATATTATTCACTCAACTGGTTGGTGTTGTCTTTTGAATTTCTTGAGTCGTTTTGGGTGTTTCTGGCCTTGACCTGTTGAAAGAGATCATTTTGGATTCTCCTCCTCTGTCGCAGCTTTCCATTAAGCTATTTTAGGCTTGATTACCTTGTATGTATCTTGAGATATAATTGTTTGAGGTCTGCATAGCCGATTCTTCATCCAAATTCGGGTTTATTTTATTTTTTGCATTTTCAAAGCATTTATTCTCTCAATAATTCATCATTTTGAATTCCAACATATTCCTCTCTTTCTCATATTTCCATCGATCTCACCTGGGCCTGATTTTGTTGCCCATAGCCCTGAATATGGCTTCTTGAAGTCTGTACATTCATTTCTACTCCTGAATTCAAGGTCTATTTTTTTCTATGTTTTCAAGTCTCTTATGTCACCTGTATGGAAATGAGACCTCTTCCAATGCATTCCTATGTCTGATACCTTTCCAATGAAGTGTCATGGACCCAAATCTGACACATGTAGAAAAAGTTATGCTCGTTTAAAGATCATTTCTCAATAACACCATTGACTTAGCATGTGGGTGAATTTAGACCATTGATCTTAAACCTACAGAAATGAGTCCCACATGCATAAGCTAGTTCGAAAACCAACAATTTAAATGGTTATGAATCTAGGCAAGCATGGGACCTTGTAGTTTAATTTTAACTAATTTTTCCCTTTTTAGAATTAGGAAAATAAAATAATAAATAAAAATTATTAATCTACATTATTTACAATTATTAACAAACATCTACCCCTTATCCTGTGTTTAATTACCCCCCATTAATGTAAAATAAAAATTACTAGAGTTAACGTTAATAAAATAAGAATAATTATCCTACCCCCTCTCTATTTGAACATGTGACTTCGAAAGAAGAAACATATGTTTTTAACCATTAAGCCCATTTAATTTGTTTATTCATATTACATGCAAGAAACTATTAATCCATGAAAAATTAAATAAACAATAAATAAATAAAAAAAATAAAACTAATGAAATAAAAATAAAAAATAAAACAAGAAGAAAAACAAAAAAATAAAAATAAATCAAAAAAATAGAATACATTACCTCCCCTTGGGATTTCATTAGGCTCACACTCCACTCTATTCACTTGTGGACAACTACCTCACCCATTTCGTCGACGATTGCACTCTTTTCAAAAATATATATTATAATAATTTCCCAAACAAAAATGTATTAAATAATACAAGTCAATTGTTGCACATTTTCCAAGGGATATTAAATTAATGTTTAAATTCAAAGCATTTTGTTTTCGAGGTAGGTGGCATAAGAGTGTGGTAAAATTAATAAAAAAATTTGATGGCGACTCAACGATTTTACTCTAGCTCCCATTCCCAATAAGCTAGTAGTAAATGAATTATTAAAGCATTATTAAACTATTTCCCCTTCCCACTTGTGCACACTTTACCATTAATATAATAATCTGTATAGGCATGGTCGTGAAGGTTAAGGTAGAATGGGTGAAATAAAATAATATTAAACCATGGATTATCATTCCTAAAAAATGGGGCTAGAATATAGGAAACCTTAAAACATAGGACCCGGGATAGTACGTGAGACAGGTTAGAGTTTGGTAAAAAAGGAAAAAAAAATTAGAATTACAAGAAAAAAAAGAAAAACAAAAAACAAAAATCAAAATAATGAAAATCAAAATTAAAATGAATATAAATGCAAATGTATATTACACTCTAGGTCTTAATTAAATGGTTTGTTTATTTAGTGCAAATTAATTTAATCATGTAAAAAAAAAATTTACCCCATGTAAAATATTTAACATGAATAAATTTTCCCTTAAGTAAAATTAAACACTTGAAACAATATTAAGAGAAAATCATGGGAGAAACCCCACAAAAACAAAAATAAATAATTTATATTTACAAAATTAATGAAAAATCAAATCAAATTACAGGTTAGAAATTTGATCCCAATTTACACGAGTTCAGGTTCCATGCCCCCTCAGGCTTTTGTCAGTGAATGTTCTCACCTAGGGGTTGCAATTTAGGGAAAACCGTATAGGGTAGGATTCAAAAAATTGGGCATCATGGAGAGGAGCAAGGCATATGGTGACCAAGTGTTAAGAACCAAATATCAAAATAGCATTAAAAAAACCTTAGAATAAGTACTCAACGCCTTGACAAAGAGAGAATTTCAGATAATAAGTCTCTTCGAGGGGGAAACCTCCTTATACACCACATATATTTCCATATACTAGATAATTCCAAATGAAAAGGTCTCATTGGTATATATAGGAGACTAGAGGTACAATTACAATTAATGGACCCAAGCTGACATAAATAAAATAGCATTACTAATGTAATATACACCAACTAAGGGGTAGTGTGCCACTATTTAGGGCTTAACATGCCCCTCTCCTTCAAACAAGTGTTGTCTGTGATGCTTGAGTAATTTTGGATGCTTCTGTATAAAACACCCATCTTTCCAAGTGGAATCTTCAGCAGGTAGTTTCCTCCACTTAATGAGATACTCTAAAATGGATCTATTCCTTAGCTGGCGAATTCTTGTGTCAGTAATAGATTTAGGCTCCAATATGATTTTTCCTTCCTCATCCAGTTCTGGAAATATAGTTTGAACTGGGATCTTGTCACCTATAACCTTATTTAAGCATGAAACATGGAAAACTGGTGTACTCACGAAGATGCAGGCAACTCCAATTTGTATGCCATAGTACCATTTTTTTGCAACACCTTATAAGGACCATAGTACTTTGGTGATAATTTATTATCTGTCTTAGCTTGCTTGATGGGCATCTATTTGTATGGTTGTAGTCTTAAAAATACCCAATCCCCTACTTCAAAACTTATTTCACTGTGATGTTGATTTGCTTGTTGTTTCATGCGATTCTATGCTATGGTCAGGTTGTCCTTTAAGAGTTGGAGAACTTGTTGTTGATGGTCGATGTGATCTTCCATTGCTTGAACCTTAGAGTTTTATTTTAGAGAAGAAGTGATGGAAGGTGGGTGATATCCATAGAGTGCCATAAATGGTGTCATTTTTGTTGCAATATGAAAGAAAGTGTTATACCAACATTCTGCCAAGGGTAACCATTTGAACCATTGTGTTTGTTTATTAGAGACAAAGCAACAAAGGTAGCCTTCCATACGTTTGTTCACTATCTCAGTTTGTCCATCAGATTGAGGATGATAAGATGATTTATGAACCAATTGAGTACCCAAAAAAAAAAAAAATTATGTCCAAAAATGTCCAGTGAAGATGGGATCTCTGTCACTTATAATAATCTTTAGGCTTCCATATAGCTTTTGAACTGTCTCCATGAATGTTATGGCAATTGTATTGGCTTTGAAAGGATGAAAGAGTGCAAAAAAGTGTGTGTTGTTGGTCAGTCTATCAACAATCACCATGATGACACTCTTTCCTTCAGACTTCAGTATCCCTATGATGAAATCCATGGAAACCTCCTCTTAGCGCTGACTTGGGATGACTAATGGTTGTAAAAGACCTGGGGTATTAATTGTTTCCACCTTATTTTGTTGAAAAACCAAACATTCTGCCACAAACCTTTGAACATCAGTTTTAAGGCCATCCCAAAAACATTCCTTCTTGACCCTATGGTAGGTTTTCACAAATCCCGAGTGCCCTCCTACCGGAGTGGGGTGCAATTCAAAGAGCACCTTTTGTTTGATTTGGGAGTTCTTACATAAATATAAGCGATCTTTGTACCATAGTGAATCATTTTTCCATGTAAATGTATCTGATGCACTGGAATCCCACTGCAACCTTTCAATGAGAGTCCACACATTTTCTCCATTCTTCCATTCATCCCTCTCTTCTATTAACCAATTAGGTTGGATGATTGAGATAGCATAGAGAAAGGACTCAACATATTCATCATTTCTTGAGAGTGCATATGCCACAACATTTTTCTTCCCTTTTTTGTATATGATTTCAAAATCATAACCCAACATCTTGGTCACCCATTTTTGTTGTTCTTCTAAAGATAGTCCTTGTTCCAAGAAGTGTTTAAGACTATCATGATCTGTTTTGACCTTGAAGTGCCTACCTATTAGGTAAGGGCGCCATTTCTTCAATGCATGTATTATTGCCATCATTTCCTTCTCATAAATGGGTTTGTGTAAGCCCTTTCCCTTGAGTGGCCAACTTTAGAAAGAAAGGGGTCTTCCTTCCTACATTAGAACAACACCAATGCCATTTCTCAAGGCATCACATTCCACAATAAAGGTTTTTGTGAAGTCTGGTGTGGTCAAGACGTGATCTTTGCACATCGACTCTTTAAGTTGTTCAAAAGCTTGAGTTGCCTCTGGAGTCCATGAAAAGACATCCTTCTTAGTTAATGTCATTAAAGGTGTTGATATTCTTCCATAGTTTCGAACAAACTTGTGGTAGTAACCTGTCAAACCCAAAAATACTCTAAGATTCTTCAATGTTTTGAGAATCGCCCAGTCCATCATGGCCTTAATATTGTTAGGATCTACCTTAACACCTTCTTGAGATACAATAAGACCCAAATACTCTACCTCCTTCGCCCCAAAGAAACATTTGGATGGTTTGGCATATAGTTATTTCTCCTTTAGTAGTTGCAGCACCTTGTCAACATGTCGAACATGATCCTTGCAAGATTTTCTATAGATTAGTATATCATCAAAAAATACTAACACAAATTTTCAAAGGAAGGGCTTGAAAATGGAATTCATCAACCCTTGGAATGTGGAAGGTGCATTTGTAAGGCCAAAAGGCATGACCAAAAATTCATAATGACCTTCATGAGTTCGGAATGTTGTTTTTAGGATATCTACTTCCTTCATTCTAATTTGATGATACCCTGAACAGAGATCCAACTTTTTCAAATAGATTGCTCCATGTAGTTCATCTAACAATTCATCAATGATCTTGTTGAGCTCTCTATAATCTGGACACATACGCCATGAGCCCTCTTTCTTGAGTACCATTACCACCAGTGTAGAGTAAGAACTTTGGCTAGGTCTAATAATGCCAACCTCTAACATTTCTTCAACCATATGCTCAATTTATCTCTTCTGGGAATAAGGGTATCTATAAGGCCTGATGTTAGGAGGAACACTCCCAGGAATTAGGTGAATAGCATGATCATGATTTTGAGTGGGTGGAAGACCTCTAGGAATATATTCAAATACTTTGGAATGCTTATCAATGATCCTAGCTTGGAGATCTATGGGAATAGATGACTTAGATGTTTGAACATCTAGTGAGCATAGTCGTACAATTACACCCTGATGCCCCCTTTTCAATAATTTTGTCATGCCATTAGAGATTATCACCGTACTGGGTTTCCCTGCGATACTCCTTTACTCAATTTCCTTTCCTTCCAATGAAAATTTCATGAAAAGTTCTTGAAAATTAAAATCCATTGTTCCCAATTATTGTAACCATTGGAATCCTAGTACGACATCAACACCACCCATGGGTATAACAATCATTGGACTATTAATTACATATTCCCCCATAGTAAGATTGATCTTATGGCATTTTGATAGTTCCTCCATTTGAAATCTTTACTTGAAACTCTGGTGTTGGATATATAAAGCAATTGAGAGATTTGGATAATTTATAGTGAATGAAATTATGAGTAATACCAAAATCAATTAGGAATATTACCTTTTTCTTTTTGATATTCACAATCTATGTAGAATCATTTATTCTCACCACACTTATGTCCCTTACTGTACTTGTTGTCACAATTAAAGAATAAACCTTTTGCTTTTATTTCCTCCAATTGTTGAGGTGTCAACCTTGTAGGTTGAGGTGTTTTAGAAGAAGGAACATTATTCTCTCGATAGATGTTAGGAGTGGTCCTTCTAGTAGCCATAGCCATATTTTTACTTTCAACATTTCTCGCCACCTTGAACGTATTCTCCAATGATTTGGGTTCCCAAAGGAGAACCTCATGTTGAATGTTATCCTTTAAATTTCCTATGAATACATCAATTAGGTGATCATTTGGAATATCTGTTACCTTTATATTCTATCTTTGGAAGTTCTCAATGTGCTCCGCAACTGAACCCTTTTTCTTGAGATTTATCAATTGGATAAAGAAGGTATTGCTCCTTGTATCCTCATAGAGTGCTATCATTTCCTCCGTGAAAATTGTCCAAGTGACAAGTGATTTGCGAGAACAAATCCATTGATACAACACAAATTGATTGGGTTATAAATATAAAGAAGCAATTTGTATGATTTGTGTATGTGGAACATCAAGTATTACTAAATGTGTCAGGGGAAGCTACAGCCAAGGAGTTATGGGATAAGTTGGGGAACTTGTATTAGTCTAAGTCCCTGGTAAATAAATTGTTCCTGTGGAAAAATCTGTATAACCTGAGGCTGAGAGATGCAGACTCAGTGACAAAGAATCTAAATGCCTTCAACACTGTGGTAAGTCAGTTGTTCTCTGTTGAGATTAAAATTTCAAATGAATATAAGTGTATTAGTTTATTGTTCTCTTTACTAGACTCATGGGATAATCTGGTTGTGGACATAGGTAGTAATACAACTACCTTGAGTTTCGATGATGTGGTCTCATCCTTGTTATCGAAGGAGATGAGACGAAAGAACATGGAAGGACAAAGCACATATGCATTATTTGCAAGAGGGAACTCCTAGGAAAGGAATATATCTAAGTTTTCAAGTGGGAGATCTAAGTATAAGGGTATATCTAAATCTCTCAAAAAGTTTTTAAAGGTATGCTGGAGATGTGGAAAAGAAGGACATTTCAAGAAGCAATGTAGATCTAAAAGCGTTGAAAAAATGAAGGGATTTGAAGGTGCTCCCTCTATAGAAGAAAAGAAATCCAAGGAAGAAGAAGGGGATGTGTACTTGGCTTCTTCAAGCACACATGAAAATCATGAGGCATGGTTGGTTGACTCGGGTGCATCCTTTCATATGACTCCCCACAAGGAGTGGTTCTGTGAATATGAAAGGTATGATGGAGGTAATGTTTTCTTAGGTGATGACTCGACAACCATAATCATAGGATGAGGAAAATTCAAGTTGAGGCTCATAGATGGAAGGATTAGAACATTTTTCGGTGTTCTACACATCCCAGGATTGGCCAGGAATTTGATTTATGTAAGCCAAATGGACGATGCAGGGGTAAAAATCATATTTGAAAAAGAAACTTGCCAAATGGTTTGAGGAGAAATGGTGTTGCTTAAGGGAGTTTGTATTGGAACTCTATATAAGTTGAAAGGAAGCACTATTATTAATGGGTGTAATAGTTCCATTTCTCCTGATATTGGAGATAAAGAAGAAAAAAATCATACAGACTCTGGAGAAAAGGTTATGATGTGGCATCAAACACTAGGGCATATCGGAGAGAAGAGATTTTGACTACTATACGGTAAAGGTATGGTTGAAGGTATATCTAACTCCTCTCTAGATTTTGATTTCTTTGAACATTGTGTATATGGGAAGAAGAATCGAGTAAAATTCCCCACTGGTGCAATGAGGATAGAAGGAATTTTATAGCTAGTGCACAGTGATGTGTTTGGACCTATGTTGGTTCCATCATTGGGAAAATATATGTACTATGTCTCTTTTATAGATGAATTTTCGAGGAACACTTGGATATATTTCCTCGGGAAGAAATCTAAAGTCTTTGACAAGTTTAAAGAATTTAAGGCTCTTGTTGAGAATCAAACTGTGAAAAGAATTAAGGTGTCGAAGACGAATAATGGTGGAGAGTTATGCGGGAATGAATTTGAAGAATTTTGTAAGAAATGTGGCATAGAAACGCAGAAGACTACTCCTTATACACCTCAGCATAATGGAGTTGCAGAAAGGATGAATAGGACACTGATGGAAAAATCAAGGTGCATGCTTAGTGTTGTCAGGTTAGGGAAATAATTATGGGCAGAGGAAGTGGGAACTGCATGTCACCTGGTCAATCGATCACCCTCATCAGAACTGGATGACAAGACTCCACACAAGGTATGGACTGGTAAGAAGCCCTCTCTCACAAATCTCAAGGTATTTGGCTGTGAGGCCTATGTTCATGTTCCAAAGGAAAACAAAAGTAAGATAGAAAAGAAGGCTGAAAAGTGTATCTTTATTGGGTATAAATATGGTCTCAAAGGTTATAAGCTTTGGAACCCAAAAACTAAGAAGGTTGTCTATATCCGATATGTGGTATTTAGAGAAATGAAGGATGTTGTCAAACAAGAATTCCTACCAAGTAAGGAAGAACCAGAGAAAAAAGAGTTTGAGCCAAAGGATGATGAATCAAACTCTACAGAAGAACATGAATTAGAAGAAGAATATCCTCATACTCTAGTATTGAGGAGATTGGTGCGGGAAAAAAGGCTACCAGAAAGGTATACTCCATCTTATTTCTGTTCAATTTTTTCTTTATTTATTACTGATGATGATCCTAGAACTTTTAGGGAGGTAGTAGATTCAAAGGATGGAAAACTCTGGAAAAAGTCCATGGTTGAAGAAATGATAGTCTTGGATAACAATGAGGCTTGGGATATAGTGGAGTTGTCGAGTGGAAGAAATCCCATTAGTAGAAAATGGGTATTTAAAAAGAAGTTGAATGTAGAAGTAAAAGTGCAGAAATACAAAGCTCGGTTAGTAGCAAAGGGTTATTCACAGGTTGAAGGAATTGATTTTGGTGAGATTTTTTCTCCTATTTCCAAGTTAACTTCAATTGGATTTATGTTATTTGTTGTTGCTGCATTTGATTTTGAAGTAGAACAAATGGATGTGACAACATCATTCCTACATGGGGATCTGGAAGAAGAAATCTACATGAAGCATCCATAAGGCTTTGTTGTGAAGGGAAAGAAGGAGTTGGTATGCAAGCTGAAAATGTCCATGTATGGTTTAAAAAAATCACCAAGGATGTGGTATCAAAAATTTGATATTTATATGTTGGGACTTGGATTCAAAAGAAGCAAAGAGGATCACTATGTGTATTTTAAATTAATTGGTGATGATTTGATTTATTTGATCTTGTATGTGGATCACATGTTGTTGATAGGAAACAACAAGGAGATTATCCATGATGTGAAAACTCAGTTGTCCTCTAAATTTGACATGAAGGATCTTGGTGTTGCAAATTTCATTTTGGGCATGGAAATTAAAAGAGATCGAAAAAACAATAAAATCTGGTTAAATCAAAGAAAATATGTGGAGACAATATTGCAAAGGTTTAATATGCAAGAATGTAAACTGGTCAGGGTCCTTATTCTTGTAGGTGTAAATTTATATGTGGACCAGTGTCCCAAGACACATGAAGAGGAGGAGGACATGTCTCTTGTTCCATATGCAAGTGTGGTTGGTAGTTTGATGTATGGAATGGTTTGTACTAGACCAGACATTGCACATGCAGTGGGATTTTTGAGAAGGTATATGTCAAAACCAGGGAATGAGCATTGGACAGTAGTAAAGACGGTTTTCAGGTATTTGCATGGCACTGCTAGCTATGGATTGTGCTACCAAGGAAGACTAGGATTGGACAGAGTGTTGGACATACATGGCCTTGTGGATGCAGACTTGGTTGGAGATTTGGATCGTAGGAGATCTACAAGCGGGTATGTGTTTAACCTCTTTGGAGGAGCAATCAGTTGGATGAGAAAAAATACATTATGTAGTGGCACTTTCAACTACAGAAGCTGAATACATGGCAGCCACTCATGCAAGCAAGGAAGCAATATGGTTTAAAATATTGTGTTCAAGTATTGGGTTAGTACAGCAAGTTGTAAGGATAGATTGTGACAGTTGGAGTGCAATTTTTCTGGCAAAGAACTTGGCTTATCATTCAAAGACAAATAATATTGATGTTCAATATCACTTTATGAGAGACATGGTTGAAGAAAAGAAGGTGTTGTTGATGAAGGTGGACAGTTTGAAGAATGTTGTAGATTCATTAACAAAATATATGAGCACTGAGAAGTTCTCTTGGTGTAGAGGATCTATGGGCATTGTTGCCCTGGATTGTTGACTATGTAACCCTGTAACCCCCTGTATGCAAATAAAACAACAAGTGGGATAATGTTGGATATGTGTTATATTATTTGCACGACTAGAAATAGTGCATACGTTGTGTCGGGTGCACAGGGGGGTGGAGCCCCCCTACACGGGGGTTCGGGGGTAGTGCCCCTGAAAAAACAATCCTTGGTTTTTGTGTCCATTTTTTAGTGGTCCTCGGTTTTTGTGTCTATTTATGGGCGGTTTTTCAGCACATGGTTTTTCGTCGATGGTTTTCTATTTTCAGTTAAGGAATTAGGGTTGTTGACTAATCCAGGTCATTGGATTAGGGTTTTGTATGTCATTGGATCCTATATGTATATAGTATTATAAATAATGTATGTTGTGAATGAATATAGAATATGTTGGTTTTCCCGGTTTGGGTTTCTAGGGAAAAAATCTCTGTGTAATGTGTGTATTTTCCATTGTATCTTTTTTGTTCTTTTATTGAAAATTTGTTTGCAGTAAATAATTGTACAAGGTTAAAATCTACACTGAGATAGACTGTAGGATAGATAACAATAATATATTCCACTAGATATACTATATTTGATCCTAAATTGTGCTATCAAAAGAAGATAGAATGGTTCAAACTTGATTCCCCAACGGTTGTCCTTGCATATTCTTGTCTAATGTAACTCCAGATATCTAGCTCCAGCTCTTGCAACCTGCTTCCTTCACACAAGAGGACAATACATACCAATCTCAAACATCCAAGCACTAGGAATGTTGAATCTAAGATATATCTAATATGATCTACTTGAGGAAAGAACAAATATACCATTTATCATTGTGCGTAATTGAATACACTAGAATTAGAAGGGGAAAATGATGCAGATCTATATTAATGTGGAGAATAGTACATCAATCAACTTTTACCTTGAGTCTTGATTGAAGCCTCTAGTTCCTTGCTCCAAATCCTCCTTATCCCTCACACAAGCAAGGAATACTCAAATCTGAAGGTTGAAGGCTTATTGAAGCACTCTAAAATTCTGCAACATAGTTTTACTTCTTTATTCTTCCTCCCTTCTTCCCTTGGAATGAATTACTTTTATATATTGATGGAGGAGGTCAAGGGATGCTTCTAGATCTCTAAAAATTAGTTAACTCTGAGTCTAGTATGAGTTCCCAAGCTCCTCATGTGAGAAATAAAACTCACCCAACATTGATCTCATGGTAACTCATCAAATCTAGAAGGTGATAGGGGTAGTTGTAGGCTGCCAGTGATGCAGTTAGCGATCGGTCACATGTTTCCAATGGTGCGTCATGCGACCGGTTGCACCTATCTAGGAATGCAAGGTGTGACCTCCCTAAAAAACTAAGAAACCCAAGGTAGAAGAGAATGTCTCAACGTGACAACACTAGTAGGTCCTCCATGTGTCTCTAGAGTGTCAAATAGATCTATAACACTAGCCATGGTGGAACTTAGGTTGGAAGAGGATATAGGACCTAAAGGGGAAAAAGTGGGTCCAGAATTGGATGTACCAACACCCCTCGATGGGGTGGGGGGTTCTTATTTAGAAGAAATAGAAACTAAGAGTAGGTTAGGGTCAGAAACCTTGTTTTTTCAAGCAGGGATGATAATGCATCTAATGGGGAAGTCAAGTCAAATGCCTTACAACCAACGAGACTATCTCCTATGGATAACTATGACATCTAGATGCAAATATTACCCTAAATATGCAACAAGCTAATCAAAAGGATAATAGCATGAAGTGATGAACTAATCCAATAATGACCAAACAACACACACTATGTGCTCATGTGGTGCCTCAAGTAATTTTAAGTGTGTTTGAAAAATAAATATGGTCTAACTCAAGAAAATTTTTCCTATAAATAGAAAATACCCTAGCCTATAAGACCAAGTAGATGTGCTCAAACAAAACCTAGTCTATGGATAGGATTCTTCCAAAAAACTAACAACATGGGGAGATGAGGTCCCCTATGTAGTTGGGTGAAGGTATGAATGACATATTTATAACTAGGAGACAATGGGTGATAAAATCCTAATGGCTCGTAGAAATCTATCTTAGCTTCCCTCCCTCCTGTGAGATCCACCTAAGGATACCTAGTAAAAATGGCCACTAAGCTACCTATTCACAGACATGTATAATAGGTTACCTTGCTTTCAAGCTAAAATCAAGTGGTCTGGGGATCTTCAGTAATGAAAGAGTAAGGAGTCTCAATCATACCTTTGGTCCAGAACTTGGAAGTATCCACTCTGAAACAATACTCCTATTACCAAATGGGATGGGACCATGTCTGATAGAAGGGATTTTTAAAGTTCCCTAATAGTTAACTTATATGTTTCAATGTGAAATGACTAAGGGGAATTATTTGGATTCCTATCCTCAAAGTCCCAACCTAACTACAATATCCTTTTTGATGCCCAAGTGGGATTAAATGTGTGTTAGATTAGAGCGCTAATTATTAGGTTGAGCTCGTTGGTATAAACCAAGCATAAAATTTAAAGTGTGACATGTGTGTATATGTGGTGTGATTAACTGAAAAATGTAAATGCTTGCAAGGAAAAAGAAAAATTAAATTTCAAGTAAATGTAAATCTAAACTAACATGCAAGTAAGTAACAATAGACAAGTTGATAAGGAAAAAATGTGTATAGTGAATAAATGCTTAGTATACAGTTCAAGTTTAATATGTTGAGTTTAGTCTCATGTTTTTCTCAATATATTTGTAAACTAATATGAGAGTGAGAGTGTTGAATCTTCTAGTTTCCTAGTATCATGGATTAGTTGAGATATTTATGGACTAGTTGAGATATTCATGGACATGGTTGAGATCTTTCCTCAACCTATTCCTTGTTTTAGTGCTTAGATCCTAATTTGTTGGATCTGGAGAGTCTTTCTCTCCTCAATTTGATGAGGTAGTTTCCTCTTGTAAAAGCAATATAAGCTTCTTCATTGTTCAATAAAAATTATTCAGATATTTTTATGTCATACTCATCTTGTGTTGAACTCTCTTTGTGTGGGATGTTCCCACATCATTGGTAATAGAGCACTTATGATCCAACCTTGCATTTGGGTTTCACTCCTTTCCACTTTATCAAGTCCATGTTCAAGCTTTCATATTGGTGGTACAAACTAGATAACAATCAATTCAATTGTTGTTAAGGTATAATTTGCACATAAATTATTTAATTTTATTGTATATTCTTCATATATGTTATAATTGCACTTAATTTATAAAGAAATCCCTGTATGGAAGTCATACGAGTGTAGTATTTTCTCTAACCAGTTAAATTATGTATTTAGCTAGAAAAAATTTAGCCAATTACTTTATTACAACATTCAATTCATCCATTGGTGAACATACAATGACTTTTCTCAAGCCAATTTCAATTGTTGCGTACCAATTTTTCTTGCATGGTTCAATCAATAAAAAATTGCAACTCAAAAAATTGAAGTCGTACGATCGTCCTTGTGTTTAAACAACTGCCAATTGTAGTCGTGTGACCATATGACCTTCCCACACGCTTTACCAACTTCCAATTACATTTGTATGACCATCCAATCAACAAATATATTCAAAAATTCGATTGTACATAATCCATATGGCCTCTTCTTCTCAGAAGTTGGCCCGTTGCTTCTAAAATTCGACCTTCTACAGTCAATTTCTCAAAATTCGAGTTTAATTTTTTGAAATTTCTGCCCAATTCCCTAGGCTTCATTTTCTCTAAAGTTTTGAGAAATAAGCTTTAGTTTATCATAATTGGTTCCCATTCAACCTTCATTTCTCAAAATTCATGTTGAATTAATGGAGTTTCATTGAAATTTGTGTCCACAGACTCCAACTCTCACCCACAAGTTTGAAAAATGGATTTATTCTTAAGTGGACATTTTATTTTGACATTAAATTCAATATTTTTCCCTTTTTTGGTTTCATGTTGGCTGAGTGAAACTCAGAATTGCATTATTATCCACTATTTGTGAGTATTGGTATGCTATTGTAGCATCTTTCTCTTTGCAATTTTGTTCCTTGCATCAAAACGATGACCACACGAGCCATGGAAGCACATACCATAACCGAAACTTTGGTAGAATTGGCCAACATCACTACCACATTAGATACAGAATTCAATGAGATATCTGTAATCAAGATAGTTTTCCAGCTATCTATGATGGATCCTATATAATTGAAGTCTCAATCTATGATGGATCCTGATATCCCAAAAAAATGAAGAATTGGATCCTAGACATGGATTCCTACTTCGATTACAGCCAAGTCCCTGATGATGATAAGGTGTCGTTTTCTAAATTAAAACTTACTAGACTTGCAAAAATATTGGTTACAGACCAAGTCGTAGATCAAAACCCCGTCATTAAATGGACGGGACTTGTAAAATCCCTTACTTTGGCATTCTATCCAGTGAATTACAAGCAGGACACATCTGTTAAGTGGATCGGACTGCGTCAAGGGTTCAACATTTCAATATTGGAATATATTCATCAATTCAACAGGTTACACATCCTCCATGGCATCTCTGATTCAATTGAGAAGCTCATTCTTAAGTTTAAAAGTGGTTTGTATGAACACTTATATCGAGAATTGAAGTACATGGAGATCGCTACCATTGATTTTGCATACAGTCAAGCACAATTAGCTGAAGATAAATTCTTGGATCAACGCAGAGGTCAACAAAATCCTTCCAAATCTACAAGTTTAAAATCTACACCCTCTACTTCTACAGGAACTTCTTCTTCTTCTTCTTATGCTTCTTATTCTTATTCTACTAAGTTTTGTAAACACCGTAAGACACATGGACATGATGAATTCAATTGTTTCCACTTGAATAAGAAGACATTAATTGTAGAACCTCTCAAGAAAGAAATTGATACCTCCTCTTGAAGTCTCGGGAGAGGATAAGATCTACAAATAATTAAAAGGCCAATTGGATAAAGTTACTTTGATGCATCGTCAGTTAGTACATGGAGGGATTGATTTTTTTTCTTTTCACTCGTACCCACCTTACTCGTGACTTTTCAGTGGGTTGTATCATCGATAATGGCTTGCAAAAAAATTTGATTGCAAAATCCATTGTAGACAAACTTCATTTACCGTTGGACCTTCATCCTCATCCATATTCACTTGGATAGAAGGACAATGAGTCATCCACAAAGATCACACACACTTGCACCTTGTTATTTAATTTTGGTCTCCACTTTGTAGATAAGGTCACTTGTGATGTGACCGAAATGGATTGGCTTTGGATTGTTTCTAGGAAAACCTTATGATAGGAGAGATTCCTACGATGAATACAACAATACATACACATTTCATAAAGATAACTCAAAATAACTTGTTCGTAGTACACAACAAGTTGTTCTTCTACAATGTTCTTTAACATTCATCCATAAACCAACAATGTTGCATTTGGTTTGTCTTCCAATGGAATCTACTATCTCTCCTCCATCAACAATTATTTTTCCCACTCGTCAGTCACAAGTTCCTCTCAGCAACAGTTTTGGAGGATATTCTTATGCTACTCCCTTTTCATTGGTTCATTGCTTGGTTCGTCAACAATCGCTTCAATATTCCTCTCAGGAATCTAAAGTATTTCATTACACTCAATTGAGTATGCACGACACTGTGAACACGTATCAGAAGAAAATTTTCGACATCAAGAACCTGACTTCTCCTTTAGAAACTATTGGTTCAATTGATCCACATATGCATCTTGTTTGTTCCACATCAGCTACACCAATAGATCCAAAAAGCATTGGAGATCAATGTTTCTTAGGTTGGGAGGAATGATAACTTATAGATGTTTAGAGTGAATAAATTCTTAGTATATAGTTCAAGTTTAATATTTTGAGTTTAGTCTCATGTTTTTCTCATTATATTTGTAAACTAATATGAGTATGAGAGTGTTGAATCTTCTAGTTTCCTAGAATCATAGATTGGTTGAGATATTTATGGACTAGTTGAGATATTCATGGACATGGTTGAGATATTTCCTCAACCTATTCCTTGTTTTTATGCATAGATCCTATTTTGTTGGATCTGGAGAGTCTTTCTCTCCCCAGTTTGTTGAGGTAGTTTCCTCTTGTAAAAGATATATAATCTTATTCATTGTTCAATACAAATTAATCAAAGATTTTTATTTCATACTCTTCTTGTGTTGAACTCTGTTTGTGTGGGTTTTTCCCACATCACAATTACTAAAATAAGTGAAGTTTTCCTCTATCTAAGTTACCTTTTAAACTAAAATGTACTTGCAAGAATTTCATATTTCAAAATAAAAACAATTTAATCTACCCTTTCAACTCATAATAAATTAATTTTCAGAAAATAAAACCTCTAATTACAAGCAAAAGAATAGGGTACCTATGAGGCTCTTTTCTTTCACTAAGAGCTTTTCTTAATTCTGAAATAAAAAACAACCTAAAACAACAAATAAAATGAACCTACAACTATAATAGGAAGTAAAAATGAATGTTGGCAATGGAAAGTAACAAGAAATGGTTTTTCACATGCATCTAGTTCTAGGAAGAATACCAAGCAATAGAGAATGTCTTTCTTCATCCAAGATGTGTAACATCCCCAACCACCAACAAGTCGGGTAATGCTACCCCTGCAGCTATGTTGCACTACTCTGATCTGTGACAGCTCCAGCCTTAACTATTGGCTATGCCACACAGAGATACTTGCAAAAAAACATGCACATCCATATGAACATAGAATGTTTGTTCTATATATATATATATATATATATATATATATATATATATATATCACATATTAATGTGGAGGTAGCAGTAAGCCTACACATGCAGCATATACAACATACACAGACAATACTCATCAATTTAAACATATGTACCATTACACAGCATGTAAATGAACATAAAAGCGGTACTTATATTTTATTAGAAGACCACCAAATGCGTGTAGACCTTCCATGAACCTCCCATCCATAGACCACTCTACTCATCACGCTCAGTAGTGGGTCAACCCCGAGTTGGGACTAAGCTCCACCCAGGGCAAGGGAATCCTAGACTAGACTGAGGTTACAGGAAACTGCACAGTGCAACTGGAAGGATTCTCTCCAAGAGCCTTCTTACGACCACTACTCACGGACTCTCATTCCCCACATGCCTGTCCCACCCCAGGAGTATACACCTTCACTGTCACACATTCCATCGAGTGCTTCACCTCCCTTGCCTTGGGCTTCAGCAACAAGCCGAACCAGAATTCTCAGAGCTCCGTAGCTGGTGCTGGAATCTCTATAGGAGAAAACCACTTCCCAACAAAATCTCTCACCTGGAGAGAGATGCTCATAGGCCTAACAACCTGCCTCTTCAACCACGGGCCTGAAAAACCTCTTCTTCAACTAGTTTCAACTCAATTCCTAGAAGGTGAGGACAATAAACACTAGTCAATACAACTCAGGAAAGTAGAAGGCAACAAGCCACACTCAGTACAGGAACTCCGTGGCCACAACAGCCCACAGTTACGAAACCACACGGCTCAGATAAATATGAGATACTCGGACTTCCCTCGAAGACACGGATCAATCCGTCGGTTTTCCCACGGGTTTTAAGGTGCGTGACCAGGAAACAATGTAGAGGTCGATCATCTCGGTTTCGGGTTCAGACTGTGGATGGAAGAATGGACAAACCCCCAACACGATTTGACTCATGGTTTACTGGTTCCAGAGATCCGTGATGGATGCCCCCGGTTCACGGTTAGACAGTGGATGGAGAATCGCAAGTGAACCCCCTAACAGTGTTGGCTTTCCCAGCTATAACTACATGCGCCCAGGTTAACACATGTCTTCCTGCAGCTGCATGCACTCCACTTATCATACGTTCCTTTTCCATGAACGTAGGACAAAACTTGGTCAATTGACCACCTTAGCCTTTTAGGAAATAATAATAAATTATTATCCCCTTTAGAGTTAAGCTCCCTAGCTTATCCCCTAGGCCCAAACACTTATCCTCCTCCCTTACTCAACCTTGTGGAAGCTTAGTCCTCCATCACTCTTTCTTCGTGGTCGGTCTACACACAGCGATGTTTATATTTTATTAATGATTTTGCATAATTACATATACAAAACAGGCTCTTGATCGTAGCATCCGAGGCTCTCTGGCCTAATCATCACATAAGCCTCCTATATTATTATAACACTCGTCTCACCAACCTACAAAACAAGTTTACAAGTCATAAATACAACTGGGGCATGTCCTTAGGGTATTACAATCCCCTCCCCTTATTTTTTCACTGTCCTCAGTGCAACTCTTTACACAACATCAACAAGATTTTCAAAATCTTCAAAAAGATGTGGGTATTCTACCTGCATAGCATCCTCATTCTCCCATGTCGTGTCCTCAGGACCATACCAAGTCCAATGGACCTTTACAAGCCCTATGGCTCGATTCCGGAGTTGTTTTCTCTTCCGGTTCAATATGCGCACCGGATGCACTTGCAAGACGCCTTCTTGCTCTACCTGAATCACATTCCAATCAATAACATGATTAGCATCGGGTATATATTTCTTAAGCAATGAAACATGATACACATTATGCACAGTCATGGATGCAGGTAATGCAAACATATATGCAATGTATATATATATGTATATACAGGCAATTCTAATAACATTATAACTTGTATACAAGATACACAACATACAATAAATAGAGAATTGATACTTATCTTTTGATTGAGAAGACCTTCCACATCAACATGGTCTAGACCAAGGTACCAAACCTTAGTAACACTCCAACCAATGATCTCTCCTTCCCCACATGCCTGTCCCACCCCAAGAGTGTACACCTCCACTGTCACATAGTCCATTAGCTGCTACACTTCCCTTTCCTTGGGCTTCAGCAACAAGCCGACTCAGGAAGTCTCAGAGCATCGTGGCTCCCGGAGTTCCAATTGCCCTCAAAGGTCTTCAGGTACCCTCCAGGTCTCATACCAAGGAACCTATCCCC